>OX451219.1:113545014-113713014 GCA_949628195.1 Phasia obesa | reverse complement strand
CAAAGAGAGATTTTGAAATTCTGATCGTATGGAAAAAAATATTTTATGAATTTCATAAATCAAATTGTACACATCTGTCAAAAAGTCTGTCACACAAATTTACTTCTAATTCACACTATGTATCACACTTTTTGAGCACACATACCATTTTTGACAGATCGAACGAATGAATATGATAGTGAATCATGGCCTTTAGAAAATAATATTGTACCGTACGCGTTAAGTATGTACATTTCAAACCGTTCAAACTATTTAAAGTAGTTAGTTGAATTTTGAGGCCAAAATAGATTAGATAGTGCCACAAATGGCCCAATTGTGCCACATTTTGCATCACTGTTTAGAGTGGTTCCTCTTCAGGTGATTTTTGTCTTTCGCTGCTGCGTATTTCTTTCTAACGGGATTGTGGCCAGTACCGTTGTACTTTGTCTTACAAATACGCATAGCAGTTTGATTAAAACAATAATGCTTTAGATATGTGAAAATAAACAAGTGAAAGTGCTATATTCGGCCATGCCGAATCTTATATACCCTTCACCATAGAAATGCTAGATATTGTGTTACCTACCCTCTTATGTTTCTTTGAAAATTTTTTGTAAATATTTTTTAAAAAGTTTTTTTTTGTAAAAATTTTAAAGAAATTTATTGAAAATTTTGTTTAAAATTTTTTTGAAAAGTTTTTTAAACATTTTTTTGTAAAAAATTATTTGTAAAAATTAGAAACTTTCTGCAATCTATATTGCGTTAGAATGGTCAGACTAAAGCAAAAAACCCCTTTCTTCATATTGACCCCTCTAATGGGCCCATTAGCTGCTCCTGGTTGCCAGTGGGCACCCTATGGGTCTATTGGCTACCTCTACATGTATTGCTTTCTATAAAGGCCTTTAATACAAATTAAAGCAGAAAAACCTTACCAACCATAAAGTAAGCACAGAAGAGGCCCTCGCAGGGGGTTATAAATCCACCGAGATCTGTATGCACTCTTGCGATCTACCTGTCGAGGTCTAATATTTATTTAACAAAAAAGCAAAAGAGGATCATTAAAACCGAAAAAATTAAAATGAAAACGTGAAAAAAATTAGGTGGGCGTGGTTTTTTGCTCGCAGCCTCCAAAGGAATAATCTGATGTTGCTGAATTGTAAACCAAAAATTTTCGAAACTATGCCTGGCAGATTGGCGGGCTTAATTCTTCTATGTCGTCTATTGCCTTGGCAAATGACATTACAGTTGACAGATGGACGGACGGACATCGCTTAATCAACTTTTCTATGTATAAGGCTTCAGAATATATATACTTTTGGGGTAGAAAACGAATATTGTAGAAATTACACATGGTATGACAAACCAAAACCCTTTCCACCTGTGGTGAAGGGTATAAAAAGACGCACAGACTTTCACAAATTTTTAAAACTATAATAAGTAAGCGGGCATGAGTACATACTTCTCAAACAACATATTTTTTTAAATTTAATTATTTCTGTATTATTGGCTATTCAACGAAAGTGCAGATTTTAAAAGAACTGTTCTTTAGTTAAGGAAAGTGCTAAAATTATGGTTTTATCTAAGTTAAAAGGTTATATTTTTATGCATTTTACCCCCTTAAAAACCAAAAATTAAATTAATTTTACCACTTTGTTTCCCATCAAAGTTTGTTTATTTTACAATTTTCAAAATGTTCGTCATATAAAAACTGCATAATTTAACAAGTTTTAGCATAAATTTATGAAAATTAAAATGTTTAAATTAAACTATAATAAAATATTATTGTAATTTCTTGTTTAACCTTAATATCGTGACAACTTAAAAAGGTGTGTTTTATTTGCTTTATATTTAACTTTAAATTTTTTAAAAAGTTTTAAAAAATAAACTTAAAAACATTAAATATTCATTTGATCTTTTTTTTGCTGCAATTATTTTCAAATCTATTCAAATCTCCGTCTTGATCTTTAGTAACAAATTGTTGTTGTTTTTGTTGTAAACTTTATGGCACCAGCATCTGTTGTGGTGCTTTTGGCACGTGAGTCAAAGCAAAATGAGTGGCATTAGATTTGCATCACTAATAGCAGCTCACAGACAGACGAATAGACACGATTAAAATCTGCGATTAAAAGGTGTTAGAAATCGCAATACATTCCTGCACAAACTTAGATGTTCATATTACTGGTAATCGTAATCGTATTATGGTTATTAGAAATTCACATGGCATTTAGATTAATGACATAAATTATATGCTTTTCTTATGATTGATTGGTAGAGTTTGTATTCTCGTTACGAACTTGTTTCAGTCAATAGTATGAGCCATTAGCTTGCTAAGTGATTTAATAACTGGATGTTTACATTTTTTGTTTAAAATTTTGCTTGAAATACTATTTAATATTCAAGAGGTGGTTTAGTTCTGGCATTTAATTACACAATTATGTGATGCAAAAAAAATTTTCTTCTCTCAAATGGAGATGTTAAAAAATAAAATTCAGCACCTACTGAGTTCTGTCAAAGCTTTACGAGTTGTTGACAGTATTTTCCACTTTTTTCGTAGCCCAAACGTGATTAATAAAATTTTAAGTTTATTTGGTTTAACTTTAGTTAAGCAGTTAACTCGTCTAATTGTCAAAAACCTTTAAGTTTTCCGTAATAAAAATTATTTTGCAATTTCTTAAAGATTAATAAACAAAAAAAAAATAAATCTTTACATATACTAAAATAGTAACTCATTTCCTGTCTGTCTGTTCGCATCACATAAAAACTACTGGATGGATTTTAACAAAATTTTGTGGGGAGGTACCTTTTTTTCGCCAAAAATCTTATTTACAAAAGAAAGTGGAGAAAAAGCTGTGAAAGTACGCCGATTTTTAAGGCATCTTTTATTTTTGAAAGCAGTATATTTTAAGCAACGTTGCGTAACAGATGGTGCTTTTTCAAAATAATGAGTATCCCATTTCTTGTCTGTCTTTACAATAATTTTTAGAATTTAGAATTTAAAATTTTAGAATTTTATATAGGGATGGGTACCTCTATATAAAGTTAATACGTAAGAGTCTTAAAATTGGGTGTGGATTACTTTCAAAGCAAAATCGAACAAAATATTGTCAGGACGCACACAAAGTGTGTGGACACAGCTAGTAAATAATTAGAAAGGGTTATGAGTGCCTCCATAGATTGGGTGCCTCCATACATTGGTTGTCTATTATTCTAGAGGTATCAGGTTCAATGTCCTCCAAAGACTGTTTGTGATAAATGCAGAAAAATTTTTGTCTTTATTAAAAAGTTCGATAGAGCTAAGAGTACTGAACATGGAAGTGGATAAATAAAAGATTTTATAATTTTTGTGATATTCATTTATTTATAAACTACACCCATCCACAAGAAATACAATAAAAACTTGGAAGTAAAGTATGGTCGACCTTTAACTCGACGCTTACTTATCCCATTAAATCTGTTTTTTGCTAGAATATACGTATTAACACGATAATAATTTTTTACTTTTTATGGGAGGTACCACTCCCAATATCCTAATCCAGTCTGTATTTTGTTAGACTATGCACATTAGTATAAGAGTTACTTGTGCGAAGCCTCAAGGCTCTATCTATTGCAGTTTTCTTGGTACAAGATAATAATTTTTTACTTTTTATAGGAGGTACCACGCCCATCATTCCAATCCAGTTTGTAGTTTTCTACACAATGTATCTTAATATGGGGGTACTGATACAGGATAATAATTTGAATCTTTGTATAGGGGGTACCGTGACCACTGTCCCAATCCAACCTATGTATTTGTAGAGTATATGGGTATGCGGGTTACTTGTACCTACCTACTTTTAAGATCATATCTATTATAGTACTCTATGTACACGATAATAATATTTCAACTTATATGGGAGGTACCATGCCTACTGTCTCAATTGATTCTGTAATTTAGTAGATTATACGCATTTTCACAGGGGTTACTCATGAAAAGTTTCAAGGCGCTATCTATTGCAGTTCGCCAGGAACACGATAATAATTTTTTACTTTGTATGGGAGGTACCACGCCTACTACTCCAATTCAGTTTGTGTTTAGCTAAACTATGTACTTTAATATGATGGTTACTTGTGCGAAATTCCAATGCACTACCTATGGCAGTTCTCTAGATACAGTATAATAATTTTTCACTTTATATGGAAGGTACCACGCCCACTATTTCAATCCAGTCTATCTTTCTCTAAACTATGCATGTTAATATAGAGGTTTCTGTTGCAAAATTTCATGGCACTACCTACCAAAATATTCGATGATAAATATTTACTTTGTATGGGAGGTACCATGCCCACTATTCCAATGCAGTCTGTATTTCGCTAAACTATTAACATTAATATAGAGGTTACGGGTGCGAAATTTAAAGACGCTACCTATTACTGTTACCGAGATATACGATGATTAATATATACTTTGTATGGGAGCTGCCACGCCCACGTCAAATATCAAAAAAATAAGTACCCTATTTCACCATCCGTATAACCAGTAACAAACCGTGAAAATTTCAAAAAGATCGGTCCACTGGTGTAGGCAGCTATAGTTTTCCGACAAACAAACAAACACATTTTGTGTTTTATATATATAAATGTATAGACTAGCAATGCCAGCGACGCGTTGTTAGCGTACTTAGATTTTACTTTTAAAAATATACTACATATAATTTTAAGATTCTTAATTTTATAGTGTTGAAGATATTGTTTATATATTTACATTATATAGAAGTACCCATCTCTGGGTAATTATACAGGCAACATAGGGTATTAAATATAAAATTCTTTTATTTAAATTTTCCGTTTACAAAAATAAAAATCGATTACTAAATATCTGCATCGTCAACAAATTTCTCCAAAAATATGTCAAGATTAGACACGGTCCTGTTACTGTTTATTGTATCTACATACTTATGTCTGTATGTATGAATGTATAGATAAGTTAGGAAAAAAACAAAAATAATAAATAAAACTGCAATCTGCGTTGGTTGATGATGATTATAAGCAATTTAAAAATCAATTGAAATGCAATCAATTCATATATAATTTTAAAGTACCATTGTCCATTGCACTTTTTTGCTCGGTCGCTTAGGTAATTATTGTAATCAATATTGTAAATAAAAAATCTAAGTTCAAATTAAATAAAATTTTACATAAGTTGTACTCTCAATAAGTACTACTCGTATTAAATTTTACTAACACTCATTAAGTGGTTTTTATTTTAAGAATTAATGAGTGCTTGAAATTGCCACTTAATTAAACTATTTATTTATTGATTACAGTGCAAAATCTTGATAAGAACTGTTATGACAATTAAGTATTAGAAATGATTAAATAATTTTAGTAACACAATATATTAGCGGGGTAGTTGTTTAGTTAAGAAAATTTAACGGTGGGACAAATTTTAAATAGTAAGAGTTCGAAAAGTACATATATTGATTTGTGAAGTATATATATTTTTAATTATATATTTTTAAATTATTTATCGAGGGGCTCTTCGACATCGCGTGGTGTAAAATCGAGGATGTCGTCGGCTTCATCAAGGAAATCGGGTGGCTGAGTGATAGTTGGCAGGAAGAATAATAAGTCTCTCTTTTTCCCCATAATTTTCTTAGTTTTATTGTAGTTTAGCTGAAGGGAATCACAATGGACCAATAGGTCTCCGAGTGGATGTGCCATGTTTGGCACAACCCTTCCAAACCTAACCTAACCCTATATTTTTGAAATATCAAGTGGGCGTTGCCGCTATAACAACAATTACTAACTGCCAAAATTCAAAAACTTTGTTTATGTTTTAAAAGTAATTGTTCGAATGAACGAAATTGTGCGTTATCGTGGGAGAGGTTGTTGAACTAAAGGGTGTTCCAATAAGGCCGTGATTTTCAAGAAGTATATGGCCCTACTTGTTGAAATTTTAAGTTATGCAGAATATGTAAAATAGCGTACGATATAGCACTTAATATAATAAAACTAAAAAAGTGCGTATCAATAGCGACGCAGTTTTACGTACAGGACCTTATTTTTGAACCGACATACGTAGTCACAAACAGACACTTACAATTTTAAATAAAAACATTAAATTAAAATTTTAAGGTGCCCCATATCAGACGTGAAAAAATAAAATTTTGTGCGTTTGTGAGTCTAACTAGTAAAGTCAGACTCACAAAATAGTTCAAAATGGTTCAAAATAGAACTTAAGCCCTAAAATGTTAAAATGGATGTATACGTCATTTATTGACATACGAGTCATTAGTGTGGTGGATTGCTAGAAGTAAGAAATATGTGTGGACTAACTGTACATGTTTCAAAGAACAACTAGTATTGGTATTACATACTAGTCCTTATTGCTTTTACTGTATTTATTTCAATGGACCTGCTATATCCACTAGTATTACGACTACAATGTCTTCATCTAGAGATCTATCGCACTTGGGGGTAACTTGATTGCTATTTCAAGTTATTGTTTCTTTCTAGACGGAAATATGACTGTGTATGCTGACGGATTCTTTTTTTTTAGAATCTTTGCAAAGAATCTTTTTGCATCTTTGCATTTACCAACGTTATCAATGTTATTTCGTTATTAATTTTTACGAATCTGAGAGAAAAAATATGTTTTGTGGTGAAAAGTCTTTATTTCAGAGACCGAACATAATTGTTATTTTTTTATATCAAATAAAAAGGTTACGAAAAAATTCATTTTATTTAATATTGGTTATTTTTAACCAATATCATTGCATATATATTTTTGGTTATCGTAACCAATTAAAGTAAGAAATATTCGTTTTTGGTTATAAGTAACCATTATATCAACCAAAAAATTTTTTTAATTTTAAATAACCTTTTAGTAAACAAAATTTTGTTTTTTGGTTAGAAATAACAATTATAAAAATAATTTCTTTATTTTGGTTATCATTGGCAATACAAAAATCACAAAAAAATTTAGTGATACTGAATTTGTCTCAAGAAAATCAGTCAATTCATATAAAAAATGTCTATACTAATGACATATGATAACCAAAAAAAAAAAAAACAAAACTCTCACTAAAATTGGTTGCGATTAAAAGAATAAAATATATCTTCTAGAAATGGTTAGTTATAATCATTATATAAATTTATCAATATTAATGGTTAAAAATGACTTTTTTGTGATTTATCTTATAATTTTTACGTCCCTGCTTTATTTTGTTATAAAATGTGAATTAATTTGATTCTATTAATGTTTGGTTTGACCAAATTATAGAAAATATAATTTATTTTTTTTATTATCATTTATCTATTATCATTTAAAATACCGGTTAACCGGTATTTTAAAACCAAAACCGGTTTTTTAATCGAAAACTGGTTTTTATAAATCCGATTTCTTTAAATATCCTATTTTTCTTAATACCACAGTGCAAGCAATATTTAAGCAAGGCTTTTTTAAATAGCATCGGTAGCAGCACAATTTTTTATTAGGATGCGCCATTACCTCCCACCTCATTATGCATCAGATATAAAATCAAAAACTAAAAACCTACTTTATTTAATTAAAATAAAATCCATAAATACATAAATTAAAAAAAAATGCAATTTGTGTTATACCAATTAACTGTGACATTGTCGTCTTAATGTCTTGACCCTCATTTAGTGCTGAAAAGCAGAAATGGACAGATACAATATCATATGATATCTTGAAGGTTTTTTTTTAGTGTAAATTTGTCTATAAGAATTTTTAAATATGTTTGTATGTAAGTACATATAAAATTTTTTTGCTGATTTAGAAAAATTAAAAGTAGTTGACGTAAAAAAAATTTTTTACGTCAATTACTCAATATGCTCGTAAAGTAAAATACTGTTTTTTAATTTATTATTATCATCTGAATATTTTTTTATAAAAAATAAAATTTATTTGAAATCTATTTTACAACTAATTTTTCATACAAAAGTTGTTCTAAAATACATTTCAAACAAGTTTTATTCTTATAAATATTGGGTTAAGTATTAAAAAAATATTTAATTCAAAAATAATTAATACATACAAACCATTTAAATTAATTTGAGCCATTAAAGTATTTATTTTTTCTCAGACATTGATTCACCAAAGTCATCAAATTGTATTTGCCATATGTTCATGTATTTTTATTTTTTTTACACGTAAATGTTTTGTTTTATATAAAAAAAAGAAAAAAAAAATAAAAGGAGGGAAAATAAACAGCAAAAACATATAACTTTAAATAATGAACATTGCATGACAGTGTGGATGTTATGGAAAAATATTTTATGACACGTTTCATAGAGGGCCTAACATTAAATTGTAACTTCTCTGTTAGAATTTTACCCACAGCTGATGAAGTAGCAAAATATTAACGTTTAAAATTTCAATAAGATTTAATTTGACTAAAATTGTAGTTCTATAAGGGATATTTTTGAACTGGAAGCTCTTTTAAACAACGGCATATCATCAATTCAGCATGTCCAAATTGCATTGTTTTGTTTTTCACAATAAATCTATTTTTCGTAAAGACTTTTTGAAGTTATTCAAAAATTTCTGTTTTCCTAGAAATTCGTAAATCTGGTAAGAACATTTTTACTAAATTATTTCTTTTTCTGCAAAAAGTTTAATTAAGCACTTTACGGTAAACAAACTAAGGTTTTATTTTTTTTTTAATTTTTTTAAATCAATTTTAGATAAAATCGATTGTGTCCAATTATTTGCATAAAATTTCAAATTTTTTACAAAATTGGGAACAAAAAATATTGATAAATCGAAATATCTTTATTTTTCCAAAAAAAATATAGATATATATCGGCGATATTTTATAACCGATATTATGATATGAATACATATATAGTTATTGGTTATAATATTGAAAATCGATATACTTTTTAACTCTGGTTTCGAATTTGTCTTACGTTAATGTCAGAGTGCGCTCCAGAAGTGAAGCGAGAAACGATAGTAGTTCGTGCTATATCAATGCTACAAGATGTCAGAGTGAATGCTTTATTGATTTTTTTAAAATATTATTTTTAGTGTTTTGCGATGAATTTAGACGAAGAATTTTACATGTCAATTAATATTTTTAATGCATTTTTTTTTAACAAGAAAAAAGGAATACATCAATTAAATTAAAGACTATCGGAAAATACCGAGTTCTATAAAAAAAAAACCGTATTCAAAACATATACATACATACACACGAAAAAAGTTATTACAACAAAATATAAAAAAAAACAAAAGAGTAGAAGCTACAACGTTCTACAACGCGCTACAAACCATTACATAACCTGCTTTGTAGCATGAACTCGCATCAAGCTTCGTTCTGACTCTGACATGTTTTGAGCGATCACATAAGAAAAACACATGCAGTGGTTTATAACATATTGTAGCGTAGTATTAAAGCTTCGCTTGTAGCGTGCACTCTGAAATTAGCCTTTTTACGCTTTAATCTCATATACATAGGCAGGGGCTACACAACTGCACGATTACAAATGTCGTTGGCTACAATCGTCGCCGTGTATTCAGCTACTTTATTAAGTATATTGAAGACGACAGCTACATCGTAAACTGTAATAGAAACGTATATTTTAGTTTTATATAAATAAAACAACTTTACCAAAATATACTTTTATTACGGTAAAAAGAAACAAAATTATCTGCCGCAAACCTCTTGATTGTAAAAGAATTTCCAATTTTTTTAATTTTGTGATCTTCTCTTCTGTAAAATAAAATATTTTTTTTTCTACCTCTCTATCTTACTCCCTCAGCGCCGATTGTCGCTTACATAAATAGAAAGTGGCCTAAATTCGCTTTAACCACAACTGCGGTTGTGCAACTTTGATGACCTCGAAGTATCCGTCTTCATAAAAACGTGTGTATTTTAGTTTTAACTGCTTGTTTAATCCATCTATTGAAGTTATGTGTTGTTTCCATGTAATCGGGCTAGTCATTTTGAAACTACAGATTTATTTAGATTTTTCGGTTAAATCCCCCACTGTGCGTTGTTTAGTAATATTCCATACTAGCTGTGCTTACACAAGTGGTGTGCGTCCTGAACATTTTTATTCGATTTTGCTTTGAAAGTAATTCACACCAAATTTTAAGACTCTTACGTATTTACTTTATAGAGAGGTACCCATCCCTAAATAAAATTCTAAAATTTATATAAAATTCTAAAATTCTAAAAATTATTGTTAAGCTCTGTAAAAGACAGACAGGGAAATGAGTTGCTTATTATTTTAAAACAGCGCCATCTGTTCTAAAGAACATAAAAACTAATCGATTAATCGAATATTTTTTAAGTTTTATTCGATTAATCGGTAAAATATTATGTTCCATTTTTACCACTTAAATGCGAGGGGCCTGGCCAGTTTACATTTTAGAAACGAAATTTTTATGCACATCTCAATTTTTATTCCCCAGATAACTGAAAATGCGCGGGGAAGGAGAAAAATAATACTTTTGCAAATCTCATATATTTTATGGGTGCTCTAATAAATATAGATAATTATTGACATAAAATCTATATATTTTAATATTTTATTTAAAACTTAATTTTATGTTTTGTCCACTTTATTGTTGCCAAGCACTGTTGGTAATTTACTACGTTAGCAATGTCATTGCACTCTCTCTCTAATGGCTAATGGCAAATTTAAAATAATATTTTATTAAAATACATACATACATATGTAATTTTTTCTTTAAATTTTTGAGAATTATGAAACGTTTTCATGTTTATTTTATTTTATTTTATTTATAAATAAAAAGAATCAAATTATACTGTACAAGAACAACATGATAATTTTACATTAATCATCAAATTAATTTTTGGAATGCAGTTTTGCAGCTGTCAGGTTTAAAAAATAAATATAATTTGTTGAATATGTACTTATAATATGCTAAACATGTGTACGTTTATTTAAAAAGAAACTAGACAATAAAGAAGTAAAATGAAGATGATTTAAATGCACGTGTTGTGTCTGTCCATAAATGCTTATAAAGATTGTAAATAAATGAGTCGACCAGTTATTAAATAAAAAGTTGTTATTAGGAAATTATTATTATAAAAATTAATGATTTTATTATGATTTAAAATATTTTTAAGTCAAAAAACAAATTAAGTTTATTGGTCCTGAATTTTTAAAGAAAATTACGCGTACATAAGTACGGGTATATGTATTAATCTTTTTTTAATAGAGTTTTTCTATAAAGCGGATAAAAGTTAAAAATATTTTATATGTGTCATTCATTAAGAGGTAGGCAATTAAAAGTAAATCAGTCAAGTGCGAGTTAGAATCACGCACTATGTTCAGTACAACTATAATAATTCAAGTTGTTAATTATTTCATGTGTTATGGGACACTCTTTAATTGTTAAATTAAAGTTATATTAACTTTATTATATTATATTAAAAATTGCATTACTATCCTTTAAATTTTAGTAATTGTTGTTATAGCGGCCTTGGTAACACAATTTTTATAAAATTATCTGGAGTCTACCTAATGCGTTTTAAAAAATCTGGAGTGACCTGCACTCAACTATACCATACCCAATGGAAACAGATATTTTTAGGCATACATTACATAAAAAATATAAGTTGAAAGTATATTCGAATCGAAAAATTAATTATTTTCGGTTTAGGGTGTTAAGTAAACTACCCCTTGCCCCTTCCCGGTTATGTCCAAAATTTATACAGCTCTGCATCTCTATAAACCAAAGGCACATACTGAATTTCATTTTAATATGTCATACGGTATGACCTGTAAAGCTTTTAATAAATTTGGGAGTAAGTAAACTAACCCTTGCCCCTTCCCGATTATGCTCACAACTCTTCATCTCCATATACCAAAGGCACATACTAAATTTCTTTTTAATATGTCATACGGTATGACCTGTAGAGCGTTCACAAAATTTGGGAGTAACCCTTGCCCCCTCCCAATTATGCCCAAAAACTATACAGCTCTGCATCTCCATATACCAAAGGCACACATTAAATATAATTTTAATATGTCAAAGGGTATGACCAGTAAAAACTGCACAAAAATAGTGGCAAACATCTTCTGTATAAATATCAAAAGTCTACCTGTTACGGTTCAAAAATAAGGCGTTATAAATTCAAATCACTTCACTGTCGAGAAACCCTTTAATATTTGCTATTTTTATAGAGGCCGTAGTAATATACCATCTGTAAAAAAAAATCCAAAATCTATTATGGTCAAGAATTATGGTTCAAGAATTAGGCCATATTCATGCAAATCACGTCACTACCGGAACACCCTTTAATTTTAAGGTTTCATTTTGTATACTTGTTTATAAAGCAAACATAGTTTTAATTACTGCCTACAAATTTTAAGTGTTTGCCTCCTATAGCTCCAGAAATAAAGATATAAACGTAAATAACAAGTCACTGTCGGAGAACCCTATAAATTTTAGTTTGTTTTTGCGATAGCAGCCACAGATATATATCTTCTGTGAAAATTTTGAAAGTCTATCTATTATGGTTTAAAACTTAGGCCATGTACATGCAATTCACGTCACTATCGGAACACCTGTTATTTTTAAGGTTTGTTTTGTTATTCTTGTTTTTATAGCGAGCTAAGTTTTAATTACTGTTTGTAAATTTTAAATGTATTCCTCCTAAAGTTCAAGAAATAAACACATATACGTGAATAACACGACTCTATCGGAACACACTATAAGTTTTAGTATTTGCTGCTATAGCGGCAACAGTTATAAATCTACTTTGAAAATTTTAAGAGTCTAGTTTACGGTTCCAGAGATAAAAGGCGCTGACAGACGGATGGACAGACTTTGTAGCGAAAACAAACGTAACCCTGTTTTCACCCTTTGGGTACGGAACCCTAAAAATACTCGTATATTAAAATATCGATATTTCGATATATATATATAAATATTTTTGCTAAAAACGATTTCACAGGAAGAATTTTTTTTTCTGTTTAGTAGCTTGTCTACTGAGAGAAAATAGTTTCTGGATAATGTTTACATTCTAAGTAAAAGAGAAACATTTTAAAGAACTCAATTCTGTTATGAGCGATATTCAGTGTTTGATGCAAATAGTATTGCAAAAGTGCAAATCGTTATATCATTCACATATAACAAATGCAAAAGTTATTTTGTTGTTGGATTTCACAAAAAAGCTATGATATTACGCACTTGCACTTTTGCAAGACCATTTGCATCGAACACTGAATTCCGCTATTTCATTTATTTGAAATCTTGCATTAAGTTCTCTTCTCTTGATGACAGTTATGGGGTCTCTACTTTACTTTACTGCTTTTACCTTTTCATGCATTTATGCATCATATAATTTTTAAATTGCTTAAAGGCCTAGTAAATATATGAAAATGAATTATTATGAATGTTATGTGTGGTTTTGTTTTAAACATAATTTTATAAATATGAATGAGTAACAACTTCAAATTACTTCAAAATATTTATGATGTAACTACATAATTAATGTACAAATATATTTTGTTTTACCATTTTATTTGCTGGTTAAACTCAAGTAACTTGCATGAGGCGGTGAGTAATTTCATTTTAAATTTGTTTCTTTCATAATGTTTCTATTAAATTATACCCATACTCGTATTTATGGGAATAAGGGTTTTTCAAAGGCAATTTAAGGTGTAATGGGTTTAAAAGTGCTAAAAGAATTTGAACACAACAAGTTGTAAGGAAGAGGATTGTCAATCAATCATTATATAAGTACACACACACTACCACCAAAAAGCTTAACTTTTTAAATGCACAGTGGGTAATAAAGCAAATAAGGAATGCTGAAGATACGAAGGCAATTTAATAATTTTGCGACTTTTTGGACAACAAATATTTTGTATGGCAAATAAGAACTTTACAAAAGAGTCCTTTAAGCTCGATATATTTTATACATCGTCTTTCTTGTTTTTTTCTCCCCTCAAAATACTAACACTCTTTAAGAGCCAAAATGGGCGTTTCTCTTAATGATGATTTTGGATGAGACTGAGACAGTAGCGCATATTGTCTGTGAATATGCAGTATTAGCGGTAGGACCACGGCTATGGGGAACCTTAACCTAAGACAAATATTATACAACTGCAAACATGATCAGGTTGAAGGTCGACAGTTTCCAGTCGACAGACTGAAGTCACCACTGCCCTCAAAAAAAAAAAAAAAAAAATAATTCAGATCAACATATTATGATTGAATTATATGTTTGAAGTTAAACCATAATATTATTGGACATAACAAGAATATGGTTATGTTAGGACCCAAATTTAAACACATTTGGGGGATTTACAAGGTGTCATAAAGTCATATTTTTTTAAATAATAACATGGAAAAATATGACTGTTGTGAACAACCTCTCATATTTGATTGCACTATTTTAAGATTGTCAATTTATATAAAGAAAATTATAAAAATAAGGCGCTTCTCAAAGATATAAATTTGCAGGCTGCCACATGGCTTAGTCATATAAGGCGACTAAGCCATGCGGCTAAGGTTTCAACTGAATTATATGACAAAACAATAAATATAGAAAAAAAAATTATTATTTTACAACGTTTCTTGTTTCAAATACAACAATAATATTTTTCAACTATAATAAAATATTAGAACTTTATGACGATATGACATGTTAGCATACCTTGTGAATCCCCCCAATTGTAATAAAATATAAACTATAAAATATGATTGTATAAAAATTTATTATATTATATGAAACCTAAACATTATATGATTAAACTAAATGATAATAATTCGTGATGCAAGTTGAAGAAAGGGACTTCTTATTGGCAGGGTAAAATTTTATGCAAGGTAAAAAACCAAATTTTATATCTTCTGTTGCATCAAACGATAGCTTCAGATCAACTACAAGATAGATATTATTTCATACTAGCTGTTCCCACCTACGTTGTGTGCATCCTGACAATATTTTATTCTATTTTGCTTTCAAGGTAATTCACACCAAATTTTAAGACTTTATATAAAGGCACCCTCCCGTCAGTGGATAAAATTCTAAAATTAATATAAAATTTTAAAAATTATTGTAAAGCTCTTTTAAACCAGGCGTTTAAAATATTTGAATAACAATGTAATTCCACAAAGTAAAAATACAAATCAAATACACATTTTATTCAATGGTTTATTTGGCAGTATTTTAAAACAGCGTCATCTGTTGCGCAACCGTGTTTAAAATATTCCGCTTTCAATTAATATTTTGTCATTATTTTAAAACAGCGCCATCTATTCCGCAACCATGTGTAAAATATCCCGATTTCAAAAATAAAAGATGCCTTAAAGTGTGCAGTACCGGCGTATTTTTACTGCTTTTTCTTTACTTTCTCTTGGAAATAAGTAGTTTTTACGTGATGCGAACACAGACAAATAGACAGACAGATAGGAAATGAGTTACTGTTTTATTATATGTATAGATGTAACATACTTACTTAGGCAGTCTTAACAACTAAAAACCTGCACAAATTAGTTCTCCCACTTTAACCTCGATTATCTCATATATTTTGCTCGTTTTAAATCAATTTGGTTACATACATTTTTTGTTTATTATTGAAATTTTATGATAAAAAATACTATATTATTTTGAAATACTTACAAAATTTTGGTTATGGTTTGAACTTTTGAAAAAATGGGTTGTTAAACCCCATTTTAAGTTTTTTTTTGGGCGTAGTAACCATTTATTGATATGTATAAATTTCAATCGTTTTATTGCAACATAATATGGTTCATGTGACCTGCTGAGAAATAAAACCTTCCTTATATCCGAAAAGTAATTATTTGTCATTTTCTCGAAACCCTTAAATTTTTATTGTTATTATAGCGGCCATGGTCATACATCTAATTGCCTTCATATTTATTTACAATACTAATATATCAAACCGATTTTTCGAATTACTTGTGTTGATATTTTGCGCAAGAAGTTCAGTAATCTTGTTACCAGCCGTCTGTGCCGTCTTGGCGGCCTTGGAGCTGCGTTTTGACGTCTTTAGACTTAATATTGTGGGGTGCAGTTAAAGACCGATGCTATGCGAATAATACGGAAGCGGTCCACACCCTTAAGACTAATATTGTTGTAAAATAAGACTGACAGGATTAATATTCGGTTTTGCCAATCTGCTTGATTTTTATTAATAAAATTTTTGGGAATTTAAATATTAATTATTTAATATTATGCTAATTACCCCTAACGTTTTATAATAAAAATGCAATTTATTTGTTGGGGGAAAAGAGCTAGTCCCTATACGTATTTCACAGGAAACCTTTTTCCTAATTTTAGCGAAGCCAAAAATACTCTATAAGTAATAAATTTCTACAAAACACAATGAGAATTATGCATGTTAATAGAATAATATTACAGAATATTAAAGCTTCAATAAAACACCAACAAACAAACCACGTTTTTATTTTTCCTTACTGTCCTTCTACAATTGGATGGTTTTTTGCCATCATTGAATGCAGACGTAAGGTGTGATGAAAAGCATACACAAGTTAATTTTGTTCTGGCAAGAGAATCGAAAAAAAAACAAGTGTTGCCAAGTTTGCACAAGCAGTTGCATATTTAGTTATTAATAAAATTTTTGGGAATTTAAATATTAATTATTTAATATTATGCTAATTACTCATAACGTTTTATAATAAAAATGCAATTTATTTGTTGGGGGAAAAGAGCTAGTTTTTTGGATATTTGTTATTGTTTTCCATATAAAATTATTTTGTTTACCAAACGCAATGGCAACCCTTCTTAGGTAAACAAAACACATTTGTCAAACAATTATATACTTTGTCATTTAGAAAAAAACTATTTAAAAAATATTGCTATAAAATAAAGGAAATAAATATAAACTAATTTTGGAAAAATGATTACTACAGTGGAACTGGCTTTTTCTAGCGAATCAAGTGAAAGTGATAACGAAGACACACGCTTATAGCGAAGAAATTTAAGGGATGCACATAAATGCGTATTTATGTGAAATTTTCAACATCGAATGGAATTTTGTATTTTTCTGACAATGTAATGCGCAGTATATAAACCAAACTAATTACAAATGTTACGTTTTTAACAAAAAATTATGACAGTCGCGTTTTATAAACGTAAAAATGAAAAACGGTAAAGTTATTGCGCGTATAAACGTTAAATTGTTTTTAACCGACTTCAAAAAAAGAAAGAGGTTATCAATTCGTCTGAATGTTGCTTTTTTTATGTTTGTGCCCGCAGAACTAAGTCATTTCTGAACAGATTTTAAAAATTTTTTCTTTATTAGAAAGGAAATGCTTACAGATTGGTCCCATTTTAAAAGAAGTTCAGAATTTTGAAAATTAAAGGGTGTCCCTATACAACATACGCGTTTTTTTTATGTGTATTATGAACCGTAAAGGGCACCCTTTTATAATTTTAAAAAACTGCATATCACTATAGCTGCCAATAACAGAAATTAATAAAAAAATAAACTTAAAAATTAAAGGGTATGGGGACACCCTTTAATTTTTAAGTTTATTTTTTTATTAATTTCTGTTATTGTGACGTCAATTTAAATATATGAACCATTTGAACCATTGTAGACAATAACTTGAAAATTGGACAGAATGTCCAATATTTATAATCAAAAATTAAATATTTATAATTAGAAGTTAAAGGGTATCCCAATACTTGATGTAATTGGATGTATATTGCAAAACTTTTGAACCGTAACAGAGAGACGGTTGAAATATTCAAAGAACCTGTATATCTAAGTCCTTTATAACATCAAGTATATAATTTAAATTTGGAAACTAAAGGGTGTCCCCATAATTGATATAATTTTACTTATCTAGCCCTATCTTTTGAACCGTTATAGACAAACACTTGAAAATTAGACAGAATTTCCACTACTATGTTCAGTATAATAACATTAATAAATATTTAAAATTTTAAAGGGTGTCCCAATAGTTGATGTAAATTGATGCATATGGCCAAACTTTTCAGCCGTTTTAGACAGACATTAGAAATTTACAAAGAATCTGTCCTTTAAAATAAGTGTTTAATTTAAAATTGCACATTAAAGGGTGTCCCCTAGGTGATATTGTTTAAGCTATATGGCCATATCTTTGGAACCGTTACTTTTTATTACTGTGTCAGTAATAATAAGTGTAAAAAAATAAAGGGTGTCCTCATATCTGACGTAATTTGTCGTATATGGCTTTATCTGCTTAACCGTTACGGATAGACATTTGAATGTACAGAACAAATATTACTATGTCCGTTAGAGCAACAAGTATAAAAGTGTTTGCTTTGAGTACTATTTCTTACACATTACTTTCTTTTAAATTTTTACTTCAGAATTGATGCACATATATTTGTTTTGTAGTCGGTTTTTTGGAAGAATTATCTATAAACAGGCTGTAAATTTAATTTTTAAAAAGATTTTTGTATTTGGACCACCCTTAGTAGTAAGTCTTTTTCAAAGCATACAATTAATTAGCCTAAAAATAAGAAAAATCAAGTATTGACCATATATTTAAGTTAAAATATGCTTAACTTTTTTTCTCTCTAATCAATTTCATCATTATGTGTTGAAGTTCACAAGCTAAAGCTTTTTCTTTTTGTTAGAAGGATCGTCACAAACGAAAGACAAATTTCAAAAAAAAAACTTCAGATTTTTAAATATAATTTTCTCTTGTCTTGATTTTTTTGAAAACATACTAAGCGCTGCTACGCTGAACAATAAGCATGATTAATGTTAAAGGTAGGCATTTGCTTTGCACGTGAATTCCAATTTACTAAAGGCATAATTATGCACAATATATTAAATATAATAATTAGTGCCGGTTTATGAAAAATGCTGAAGACTGCATGAAAGCTGATGCATTTGGCACTTTAAAATTAGCCCATGCATGCAAGATACTAGTAGTGTTTTTGCTTTTAACTTCTAGTTTATGCTTTGAAAGAGTTAATAATGTTAGGCTAATGAAAAGTTCTTCTGTTGTTATTTTTTTTTTGCTAAGTATCGAAATGTGTCTTTTTGAGCTAAGTGTTAGATGACGGTAATTCTGAGCAAGCGAGATAATAAAAGTGTTTAAAATGAAAAGAGAATATTTCCAATCATGCACTTAGCCATCTCTTGTCGATATTGACTTTTAAAAATTTGTGTATTAAAATTCTCTGCTGACCAAACGAAACAAACTTTTTCCGTTTTATTTTTACCTTCAGTGCTCTTGTAGTCAATTAGTGGCGTTTAGGAAATCAACACGAATACCAACTAATTATTCATCTGCTTCACTGCCTATACATTAGGGTGGTATATAATGATTGCAATTATTTAAAATGTAAAAAAGTGTAAAATAAAATACTTAAAACAGCTGGTCTTCAAAGTGTTGTTCTAAGGAAAAACCAAAAATGAGATGGTTTATTTTTTTAAAGTATTAAAATATATCGCACCCTAAATACAAAAGGATCACAACTCTTTTGTATTTCCATAAATTAATTCAGAGTACATACAGTCTAGGAAAAAACTCTACATACAGCCCAATATTTTTAAATTTCAACTTTTACAGTGATATTTGAAAACAACTTAGTATGAGCTTAATTCTTAAGTTAATAGTTTAAGTTATTTATAGATACAAATTATTTACAAATATATTCATATCAACAAAGATATTCTAGAATATAACACAAATCAGTGAGAAAAAAGTCTACATACAGTGTAGCATCCCCCATAGTTTTTTTGTGAGAATATACAGAATAAACATAAAAATGCCGTTATTTTCGCATATTTGACTTCTTTGACAAACGATATCATCATTCAGGTACAGAAAGTCAAAACTAAAATATTTTAAAATATAAATAAAAAATGGAAAAAAGAAAAGAAATACAACTTTCCGTTTGTAATTTAGTGGTAAAACTCCGAAATGAAAATAAATCCTACGGTGAAATTGCAAAAGTGAGCTTAAGTCGTTCTGCTGTCCAAACTATTATAAAAAACTACGAAAGCACAAATAGCACCGAAAATAAGCCAAGATCTGGCAGGCCAAGAAAGTTTTCAAGTCGGAATGTGCGAAGTATTCTTAAAGAAATGCATCAAAATCCCCGAATAAGTTCTCCGAAATTGGCGGAACACATGGAAAAATGTTCTAATGTTTCTGTGACGTCACGAACAAGTATAAATATTTTGCATGAAAACATCTTTAGGAGCAGAACGCCGCGAAAGGAACCACTTATTTCTGCTAAGAATCGGCACCAAAGTCGAATTTGCAAAAGCTTATCTAAATAAGGATTTGAATTTCTGGAAAACTGTCTTATTTACCGATGAGAGCAAGTACAATATTTTTGGAAGTGACAGCCGACCAAATGTGTGGAGAAAACCCAATACTGCACTTGAACCGAAGAATATAACACCTACGGTGAAACAAGGTGGTGGTAGTGTTATGGTTTGGGGAGCTATAGCATCATCTAGGGTGGGTCGTTTGGTTTTCATCGTTGGTAATATGGACAGACATCAATATAAAAGTATACTGGAACAAAATTTGAAACCATCAGTCGAAAGATTAGGTCTTGGAAATCGTTGGATTTTTTAACAAGACAACGACCCCAAGCACACCGCTCACATAGTTCGAGACTGGCTTCTTTATTATGCTCCACGACAGCTGAATTCCCCAACTCAGTCACCAGAACTTAAACCGATCGAGCAGGTTTATTTTTTGCTTTACTTTTTTGTGAATAGCAGCTGTCAAAAATACGTTTAGTTTGTTTTTAAATTTGAAAAAAATTGTATTTATTTAAAAAAATGTTTCAATATTAAAAAAAATACTACAAAATACTATCAGAAAAGATAAGGAAGAAGAATTTTTAGTTGTTGGATGTGATATATTAATTAGTGCTTTTGGCGTCTGGCGTACATGTAACCAACAACAAAATGCATGTGGGTGTTTTTTGGTGTTGTATTTGTTGTCGCGGCGATGCCACCTTATATAAATTCGCCTTGCTCTTTACCAAATAGCATTTATTTGATTTAAATAAAATTTACAAATACTTAAAAAATCCGAAATTTGGTGTTGTATGTAGAGTTTTTTCCTTCACTGCAAAAATTTCTTTCACATCACTATCTTATTTAACTGAAAAAATACAATTATGCCTATTTTTATGTTAAGTGTGTTGCTTCTGCACATAAACAGTTTTTGGTGTCTCCTGAAAATTTTAGTATTTTGAGTTGTGACCCTTTTGTATTAAGGGTGCGATATAATAATTTTCTTGGGACTTGTTGTAATAAGCTATTAGGCAATTTTGCATATTTTTGTCGCGATTTCATTTTAACTACCTATACAAGGAAATACTATTTTTGTGTTATCATTTGGAAGCTTCTACAACAGTACAGAAATCAACTTATTAGACAGAAATTATATGAAAACAAAAAATTATTATAACAAATAATACAATATGTAATAATTAATATCATTTAAACTAATCAGCAACAATTAAATGAATTATTTTGTTAATGTCAATTTGTTTTTACTCTTTTTTATTAGGAATAAAATGTTTTTTTTATCCTTATTTTTATGACAAAAGAAAAAACTAAAAACTAACTAACTAATTTTTAAAAATTATAAATGTGATAACCAAAATATTGTTTTAAATGTATGTCATTATGGATAAATAATTTTGTTGGTCATTTGTAACTTGTAATAATGTTTTTTATATTTTATGTAAATAGACGAATCCCTTGATAAAGTGAACATACAGTTCACGAAACGTCGGGAAAATATGTAATAAAAAGTCTGCATTCTTATTAACATAAAACAAGTTAGGCCTTAATAGCTTAAAACTAATAATTAACAATAAAAAATTCAACTGGGCCAAAAATAAAACCTACACAGAAAAAAAAAATTCAATTTCTTTAAAATAATTAGGTGATTTGCAGCTCTTTCGATACAAACAATACCTCAATAGCATTTTTTGTCCCACGGTGATATTACAGTTTATACAGTTTACTTACCGCCTTAAAAAATATTACAAAAAATAATGCACTATAGTAAAGTAAATTTTTAATTTAATTCAGACTTTCTTAGCGTCGGTAAAATGCAGGAGCATATCTTGCCGTTTAACACTATACATATACATATCGCACTTGTTCCTGTAAAGAGAGTCAACTCAAAATTTAAAAGTTTTCAGTAAAGCCAATAAATAAACTTTTAATATACATAGTTTCATATCAATAACAGTGATAAAACTGTATTTTTCTTGGCGAAAGAGAGAGAATATGATGTAAAAATTTTACAGTGTACAGTGACCACTGTACATATACATATATCTTGCAAAAAGTGAAAATTAAAAAAATTTGAGTTGACTTTAGGAGAACAATACATGTTATTGCACATAGACAAATAACATATGTTATGTTTCAAGAGGTATACACCATAGATAACACATAGATGGCCAACTCTCCAAATGTCAAAAACGTGGCTACAAATGTCTTCACACAGACGGGTATGGTGTGAATTCAACACACTTAGGGAAGTAAAATTTTTATTCACATTTAGGCACTATTACGCGATATTCCATTGCACTTTCCAAATATTTAAACAATTTTGAATTTTTGCACTAAAAATTATTTAACAATTTATTGTATACTAAATTTTTTAATACAAAATAAATTTAATTTTGTTGACATTTGTTTGGTGAAATTTATTTCTACACGTATTGTATTTTTTTGTCGTTTAGGGAATGAAAATTTTAAAATCAATATAATAAATATTTAATATTAGCATTCAATCTAACTTTTTTCGCAGGTAAATATATTAGAAAAATAAAAAATTCATATTTTTATTAAAAGGCAAAATAATTATTTAATTTTAATATCTAAAATTAAATGTAAAAAAATATTCTGTTTTCACAAATTATTTTATAACAACTGTGTGCAGTTTAGATGCTGTGGGGAATTTTTTTTTAAACCAACACTTATACAATTTTGCCTACCAATGCATTCTTAGACTTAGGTTTTTGACAAGAGACTTAGGTTTTTGACGTTTCAGTTGACTATCTATGTGTTATCTATGGTATACTTTTATACTATATGTATACTTTTACATATGAAAAATCAGACATTCCATATGACTTGTACATGCAGTCTAAATACACCTTTAATAATAATTTTAAAATCATAAAAAAATAATTAAAGACTTTGGATTTCAGTAACTTTAAAGCAGTTGTGCGTATTTTCTGATTTACTTAACTCCGAGTACTGCAATCTAAT
Source organism: Phasia obesa (assembly GCA_949628195.1). NCBI lineage: Eukaryota > Metazoa > Arthropoda > Insecta > Diptera > Tachinidae > Phasia > Phasia obesa. Next base: position 113,689,800 of record OX451219.1, on the reverse strand, counting down.
TCTGCTAATTCAAAATCGCCACACATAGACTGCATGGTGGTTACTGGGTATTTCGATTCGAATCGAAATACGCTGTAGCCTTCCAACAGTTGCTTGTGCTGCTTCTAACTCAAGCATACAATGCATTGTAATGTAATGGTATTTGTTTGGGCACCACTGCTTGAAATCGTTTTGTACTTATATAATTAATATCTTTTTCATGTGCTAAGTAGTACTGGCAATTTCTACTACTATCAGTTACTCGATACTACTCAATACTCAATATTTCCTTGTCAGCATAGGCAGAGAGACAATCAGAAATGAGATCGACAAGGAATCAGAATTGTATTTAGTATTTAAATCGAACACATACGAACTTTGTGGATATTACAAATAGAATAGTAGAATAGTAATTAAGGGTGTTTCAAGAGAAATGATTGAAGTTGAAGGATCATTAGAATTATTTTCATATCATTCACGCACTATGGTTTTCTTTTTGGAATCCATAAGAAATAATATCACCAACGACAAGCATTTGCATAAATTATTTAAATTATAAAAAAAAAAATTCAGTTCTTCTTCTTCTTCTAAGAACACAAGACGACGTAGAGCTGTGTCTTTCAAAATTTGACTAAGAACCTCAACTTAGCTGTTCTATATGCGACAACAACTGGACAAGAAATCAGGTATAACCAAATTAAAATTAGGGATGTCGAACGACTCTTGCTTGAAAAAGAAAAACTTTAAAATAAATCAGTCAAGTGCGAGTCAGATTCACACAGTTAGGGTTCCGTATATATAACTTTAGAAGTACATGTTGTTAATTTACCTTTTACTTTTTAATTATTTTTTATACTAGAGCATTGTACTAAATACTCTGTGTAAATACTAAGTCTCTGCCAATAACGTTTAGAAGAGAAGGCCAAATTCCTCAATTTCACGACATCTAGGGAACACCCTTTTATTTTTTTAAATTTATTTTCGTTACTTGTTACAGTAGATATTCTAAAATATAATCTGTGTAAATTATTAGTGTCAGCCTACCGCTGTTCAAATATAAGGTTATGTATGAGAAATCGTGTCATTATCGAGGCACTCTTAAATTTTTGGTCTTATTATTTTTTCTTGACAAATTTATACGTAACCTGCGTAACCTACGCAGTTAAGTGTCTACCTTTTCTGATTCAATAATTAGGCTACATACATACGTGATTATTTGTCACTTTCTGAAAACCTTTTAATTTTTATTTCCTATACTTTTTGCTATAGTACACACTTTGTGTAAATTTACGTTTATAAATTAAAGTCATAATCGCAAAAATTGCATCACTATCTGAACACTCTTTAAGTTCTAGTAATTTTTATTATAGCGACTATGGTAATACACTTTTATGAAAATATCAGGAGCCTACCTATTGAGGTTCAAAAAATAATGTCACAATCGGAACACTCTTTAATGTTTAGTAATTTTTAAAGCGGCCGAGGTAGCAGATATACTGTAAAAACTTCAAGAGTCTATCCATTACTGTTCCAGAGATAGAAGGCGCTGACACACGGACAGACGGACAGAAATTGTAGCGAAAACAATAGGGTTACGTTCTTACCCTTTGGGTGTAGAACTCTAAAAGACTAACTGCCTATTTCACAACGTTACACGAATTCGTTCTTACGCACTATTACATTTAAAACAAAAACAAATTTACAAATGTTAAATGTAATTGTGCGAAAAACGACTTCGTGTGACGTTGTGAAAAGGCAGTAAAATAATGCACGAAACGGCTAAAAGAGCTGCATGAATGCCGAAGTATAGCATTCATGAATTGTTTTTCCGATTTTATTTAATGCATGTAGAAACTTAAAAAGACGGGTCATACGCAAGCCTCCCCTATAGTTGAAGCAAAGGGAAAATTTTCCTTATAATCGTCTTAAACTTATATGATGTTAAATGTGATATGATGTTTATTTTTTTGAGCGCCCTAATGTACTCAACAGTGCAAAAGTATAAACAAGTGAAAAATAATAACACGCGGTGTACAAAAAGAGTGAAATTCTATATTTTTTTTAATTGTTGGCATAAAGGTGGAGTTGTAGTTAGAGAGGAGTATTATTTATGCCACTTTCAACGACTAACAGCAACAGCAGCAACAATCAGAAAAGCTTAAAATAAAACAAATTTATGCATGGTTGAAGTAAATACGCATAAGCGTGAGCTTTGCTATTTTGTAGTCGGTGTTAAAGACAAAGCCCTCAATAAAAATGATGTTTTGTACAGAAAACTATGAAACAAAAAACATTTCTTTGCTTCTATTATTTTCCAATAAAATTTCTGTACTTCACTTTATCTTATGTTCAAGATAGTTGTAGCGTTTCCAACATGTTTAACTCTAAGGTTGTTATTAAAAAATATGTTAATTTGCTATTTCATGGCTCTCCTCTATGCATTTTGTTTTAATTTCTTTAAAAAAACTAAACAAAACTCTTAAATGTTAATGTTAAAAATAAATTTTTTTCAAAAAGCTTTCATTGTTTCTTTCATTCTTTCTTTCCATAAATGTTTTGCTTGGAAAAATTTTCTTGAAAGAAAAAGTCGGTATTGAAATTAGAGTAGCAGAGTGGCTTATGATTTTGACATAAAGATTTAAGTGAAAGTGATATTTTTTTTTTAAATTTTTTTCTTTGTATCTTTTGTGCGTCAGTTGATTGTTAAGGGTTTTTGACTTCAACTTCATATTTTTTTTTGCAAAAGGTTTAATTAAAACACCTGCATGTCCAACTTATATTGTATTCTTTTAAATTTATTTTTGGGCAACATAAAATTTTTATAAATGAATAATTAATTTTTTAAGTTTAAGTTTGTTATAAAGTGATAAATAAAAATTATATACTAGCAGAATGTATTGCATTTTCTAGAAATCCAGCTACATCGTTCTTCAGCAAGTTAGTTTCAGTTGTAAACACTTTTATAGATAAATAGAAAACGGAGAATTTTTAGTCTTATTAATACTAAAGAAAAATATCAAATAAGAGTCAAGCTTTAGGTGGTGGTAGACTTTAAGCTCACCAACTGGCGATAGATTACACTGGTCGTCAAAAATTAAAAAAAGTCGGAAGCTTGAGTCTTGTTATGTGATTTTAATAGACTTTTATATGCTGAATCCAAAGTTGTTCACAGATTTTTTCTATCACGTCTAGTTTTCGAGATATTCTTATTTAAATTAAATAAAATAAAATAAAATAAAATAAAATAAAAATATTAAAATATTAGATATTTATCGGATGGTTGAATTTTAAGGTCCGATGTTGAATGTGAACCAAACCTCAACGTCAAGTTTCTTTCTGCATTTAATTTGACATTTCTCAATTTCAGACTAACTCAATTTGAACCATGGAAAGATACACAATCGAGCAAAAGTGGCAACAATGGCAACAGTGTATGATCAGTGTTTGAAGAAAATCATCTTCACACATTTTCACCTCAGTGGATTCGTCAATAAGCAGAATTGCCGCATTTGAGCGAATGATAATCCAAGAGTGATTGTCGAAAAACCAATGCACCTACAAAGAATGACTGTTTGGTGCGGTTTATGGGCTGGCGGCATCATCGGGTCGTATTTTTTCCAAAATGAGGCCGGTCAGGCAGTTACTGTGAATGATGTTTGGTATCGTCAGATGATAACGAACTTTTTATAGCTCGAATTGGAAGGTATGGATGTGGACGATATGTGGTTTCAACAGGACGGTGCCACTTGCCACGCAGCTAACGAAACAATGGCTCTTTTGCGCGACAAATTTAATTGCAGTGTTATCTTACGTAGTGTCGATGTCAATCGGCCGCCAAGATGATGTGATTTGTTACGTTGGACTTCTTTTTGGGGTTATATGAAAGAAAAGGTGTACGTCGATAAGCCAGCAAAAATTCAAGAGCTAAAGGATGAAATAATTCGGCACATTAACGGCATAGAACCTCAATTATGCTGGTGGTGTGCCGCCTAGGTCGCGTCGGCCATTTGGCCGATATTTTCTTCCATACATAATTGAAACATTCCAATTTTATCAAAATAAAAAAAAAAAATGACAATAATTTTCTAAATAATTTGTTTTTTATTCAAAATCAACATCGGCCCCTTAACATTTAACCACCCATTAGTTATTGTGATAACAATGGTCGGCAAAAAAAAACCAAAGTCGGAAGCAAGAACGTTTTTGTGATATTAATTAACTTTTGTGTGCTGAATCCAAATCTGTTCACATATTTTTTCTATCACGTCTTACTATAACAAAAGTAAATAACACTGTTCTGCTAAAAAATTGGTCCCTGAACATAAATATGTGGAATATAGAGATCTCAACTTTTAAATTCAAATCCGCTTTCAGTTTTTGCGTATCACGTACACATTTGTTTTTTTATGGGCATGGCTAATATTTTCGTCTAAACAAGGCGACTACGCTAACTAATTTCAATATAACTCTTTAACGGCTGGTTCGATTTAAATAATACTTATTTACTGTATATAAAGGTACCCATATCTGGATAAAATTCTAAAATTCATATAAAATTCTAAAGTTCCAAAAATTATTGTAAAGCTCTGTAAAAGGTCTTTAAAATATTTTAATAACAATGTAATTCCACAAAGCCATTTGGCCATTTTTCAGTAACTAATTCATATTTTGTCATATTTTAAAACAGCGCCATCTGTTGCGCAACCGTGTTTAAAATATCCCGCTTTCAATTCATATTTTGTCATTATTTTAAAACAGCGCCATCTGTTGCGCAACCGTGTTTAAAAAATCCTGTTTCCATTGGATATGATAAAATTGATTTTTTTTATAAAACTTTAATAATTTTTTTTATTAATGTGGCTGTAAGATTTTTTTTCCTTATTTCTTAGTAAAAGTTTGAAATAAATTGAATCTTAACTTGAAAATTTATTTCCCAATTAAATCGACAAAATAGTAAAAAAAATAAAATTTAATTTTTCTCTGGTTTTACTTTCTTTGCAGATTGATGAAAATAATTTATTTGAACATTTGGAAGATCATGAAAAAGATTTAATTTTTGGTAAATCCAGAAAAAGTAAGTCAATTTTATTTAAACTTTTCAATTAGTCTTTTTTAAAACTATCGCTATTAATAGTTTAATATGGTGTCTATATATCGATATTAGCTCGTAATCAATATATCGATAACATCTCACTAGTTGGGTTAGAATTTATAATAAGCAAATGAAAAAATATTAAATAAATAACTAAACATAAAATAAAGCCGCCTTAATGTACATACATACATACATACATATGTATATATGTCTTACTAACTTTATAAGCAGAAACAGAACTACAAGCATTATCAAAGCCTGTATAGGAATATTTTGCAATAGAAATCGATGATTACAACATACCACAAGCGTTAAATTACATGTTAAACACATGGTTTATTGTTTGAATAAATTAAGCGAAAAACAAAAAACAATTAAATTAATCAATATTAATCAATCAAACAATGAAATTTAGGTAAAACCGCAATAAATATTTCTATTTAATCTTATTATTAATTTATTTTTATTATGTTTAAACTTGAAGTTAAATATCTTGATCCCATTGTGCTAAATTTTTTTTACTTCAAAAAATAATAATAATATCTTTTAAGCCCATTATAAACTGTTAAACAATTTGTTGCAAATGTTTATTTTCTTGGCGCAAAACCACCACACTATGCTCCCCCAACCATACAATATCAGACCAAAAACAGACCAGACCACATTATAAGAGCAAACAACAACCTTAAACTTTGGTTCAATAGCAACTCAAAGTGCACAAATTTAAAAAAGGAAAAAGAAAAATCACAAGATTTCATAGAAATGCTGCTCCTGTTATTTAAATTGAACTACTGTTTTTTATCTTTTTCTTTTCTTTTGCTTTACAGAACGTTCAGTTAAATTGGTGCATCTACGGCATAGAACTAAAGAAACAGCAACAGCGGAAAATGTTGTTAATAAAAAGAACAACAACAACAACAACGGAATTAATAAGTATGAAGACAATGTTGATGACGAAAAGAAGGTGGTGGCCCGTAAAAGTTTTCAAAGTGGCACTCAAGCAGACGTACAACGTTTTAAGAGATCTAACAGTAAGGCATCTGTATCAGCACCACTTAGTAAAGCAACAACAACAATGCCAAAACGTCAAGGTGGCGGCCCCACAATGCCAGTGGTATCAGTGCAAATTAGAGGTACATATGAACGAAAAACAGTGGTGGTTGAAATATTTGCAAATTAAATAAAACAAATTTAGGCAAATGTTTTTTTTTATTTTGTTGTTAATTTCGGTTTATGTTTATTATTCTATTAAATTTTTAATAAATTAAGCACTGTAAATAGTTTGCCGCAAATAAATTTCTAATTGATTCAATTATTAATTTAATTCAAATAAAAATTATTTTATTGTATCAATTGAAAAATTAATTACATTTTAATTCCAAACTAATTAAAATCTTTAATTGTCGCAATGTCTTTTTTGTATGAAATAATTAACAGTTTTTATTATCTTTATATCTTTAAAGCATTCGAATACCAAGCTTTGCCATATGATTCGTTAAAAATATATTACAATCCGTCGTTAGTTTTTCAAAAAATACGTACTCTTTTGCTGATATTGGGCACGTTCATAAGACGTAATTGTTGAGCTCAACTGCTACGAAACTGTTGCCAACTGTACAGTATATTTCTCAAGCCGTTTCTAAGACGTAACTGTTGAGCTCAACAGTTGGCAACAGTTTCGTAGCGTTTGAGCTCAACAGTTACGTCTTAGAAACGGCTTGAGAAAAATACTGCATAATCAAGAGCTGATAACAGTTACAACAGTATACTTCTTCAACGCTACGAAACTGTTGCCAACTGTTGAGCTCAACAGTTACGTCTTAGAAACGGCTTGAGAAAAATACTGCATAATCAAGAGCTGATAACAGTTACAACAGTATATTTCTCAAGCCGTTTCTAAGACGTAACTGTTGAGCTCAACAGTTGGCAACAGTTTCGTAGCGTTTGAGCTCAACAGTTACGTCTTAGAAACGGCTTGAGAAAAATACTGCATAGTCAAGAGCTGATAAATGTAGACAATTGAAACAAATAAAAGAGGAAAAAAGAAATAATTTAAATTAATAAACTATATTAATAATTAATTAATAATTTAATTAATTAAATTAATTACTTTAGCTGAAACTTATGGATAAGAAACGGTATAACTCTCTTCTATAAGCTATTTAAGCTGAGCACAACATGTTGACTTCAGGTAGCTAAAATATTTTATGAAAAAAAAAATACCCAACTCTTGAGTTGAGTGCAACTAATCACCAACCCGTTTCAAAGACAAATACTCAACCGTTGCAAAACAGTTATTTCTTATGAACGTGCCCATTGATTCTTGCATTCAAACACTGTTCCCAAACCTAGACATTTCTTTGATTTTTCCTCAATATCATAATTTCATAGTTCTTATTGTGCTGAAAATTTTAAGAAATCGCTATTAGCTAATTAACAAACACAATATATCTAATCTAAGTAGGGTCTTTAGACTGTGGCCATTACTGTACCAAAAATCACTGTATTACGGATGAATACCGTGTATCGAAAAATACCCTCATTTGATGATATTTTTGTATCTGGCTTCTCTGCGCCGTTTGTAAAACAAGAATTTGAATTAAAACCGGGAAGATAGTAATATATTTTTTAATTGCCAGTATCATCATCTTGCTGGTTTTGGACCTCCATCAGATAATATTTGAAGTTATTTTGTCTTTTAATTTTGAGTTTAAGGCACATGGTAAGCTTTAAAAAATAATATCCAGCTACTTCTCTCTATGCTTTCGATCTTCCGTTTTTGGCGGTTTAAGTGGAATGGAGTTTCCAGAGTTGCCAACCTTAAACCTGTTTTATGATCTTGCGTTTTTCGAAGTCGTACTTATATGAAGCTTCATGTTAGAAATTCTTAGGCGAATTTCTTAAGGGAAAGAAAAATGCTCCTAAAGGCCAGGCTTCACTATTCTACACAATCGTACTGTCCTACTTTAAAAGTCGTTTAAAAATGACGTTGTAGATGCCACACTATCATACAAAACAAGTTTTTGCAATTCTGATCGCATGGAAAAACAATATTTTATGAATTTTTTCAAAAGATTATCAAATCGTACGACTTGTCAAAAAGCGTGTCACACACATACATTTCTAAGCCACACTATCATACTTTTTGAGCACACATGCCATTTTTGACAGATGGTACGACTGAGTATGATAGTGAATCATGGCCTTAAGGAGCATAAATATACTAGCGTGGCCTTTACTGTTCAATTGATTAATTGGTTCCAAATAATATTCGTACGGTTTCAAAATTTTCTACCAATTTTTCCAGAAAACACAATGTGGCGACTAGTTTATTAATTACTCTAATTTCTAGTATAAATATAAGGATTACGATTTTTACTTAACTGAGGAGTTTTTTGAGAGTCCCCAAATGATAATTAATACCAATATTGGCGATATTAAAATTGGGGTTATATTCCCCGCAATTGTGATAGACGTTTTAAAAGTGTTAAATGCGAAGAAAGTTATGCTCTAGGAGAGTGCATATTTGTATCTTCTCTGGAAAAGTTACCTTTCAGTGTTAATTGCAATAAACATAGTCATCATTTGATAATTTATTACAATATGTCACTCCAACTAAATCCGATAATCGATGCCTGTATTCAAGAGTTCTTGTTATCTTGAACCGTTGACATTGAAACGCATAATGTGCCAGGAGATGAAGCTCTATGAGTATTACAGATGAAATTAATACGGCTTCCGGTATATAAATAAATCGTTATGATTGTTTAAAGAATACCACCACGAGGTGTAATAAGGCGCACTTAGGTGTGTGTCTCAGGAGGGACGAGTTTACTCAGTTATAAACTGGCTGGATTGAACTTTGATGGTTGAGTTTTGAAAGTAATACACCTTGCGATCGGTTCTATAAGTAATACATCTGCTTACAGTTGCAGTTGCTTCAATATCTCTATATTCAGGAGATTTCCAATTCAAAACTATTAATTTATTTGTCATTCTTTTCAAAACAGTAAAAGTGGTGGATATTTAGTAACGGTAACACACATTACACATTAACACATCCTTTAGTCTATATGAACTGGAAGTTTCTAGGTTGTTCGGTAACAAAATTAACATCTTAACTCCTTTAGAAATATAAAGATATATCCCTCTTCTAGTTTTAGAGATATATCGTTATGTCAAAAATTATAGACTTTTAATGGAATATATTAGCATTATTCAATAGCCCTTGACTCTAGTTAAAAAAAAATTCAAAATAATTAAGTAAATTACTTAAAAAAATACAAACACTGTTTTTGTTTGCTTAGTAGTTTCAGAGATATCGAGAGAGTTATGGCCACCATAAAAAACAATTTTAATTTAAAATTTAAATATTTTTGATTTTTGAGGTTTAGGTTTAAAAAATCGACTAAAGGCTTTTTTAGTCTTCACTTTCCGTTGCCGTTCTGTTACTTTCCGTTCTGTAAATTTAATATTGTATTTACTTTTTCGGTAAAAACGCACATTTTGTTACTTTTCTTTAAAAGGCATATATTCAGTTTTATCTTCTCCATTGCTTATACTTTTTATATATTATTTATCTGTATTTAAATAAAATAAACAGAGTTTAAAAAAATTATACAAATATAATAATTTTTTGTTGAGAGATTTTCAGCTTTTACTTCAGAACGTTGTCAAAGTTTTGTTTTTAACAGGTTCGTCCGCAACAGAACGTAACGGAACAGAAAAACTATCCATCCATGTACACATTTCTATTTATAAAAAATAAATCAGCTGTTTCGTAACAGCACGGAAAGTAAAAATTCTACCTTAACGTTCTTTTTTCGCCTTTTACACATTTATAATCGCACAACCTTTGAATTTATTAAACATTAAATGACAGAACTTAAGTTTAAACAACAGTAGCACACTATATTTTTGGTGTGCATTTGTATAAAATACGATTCTTTAATGATTATAATAAACTTTGTGTCAAAAGTTTCGACCAATACTGTAAATTTGATTTGTTGTGAATTTATTTCTCTATTTATATTTAGTCTGTTTGTTTTTGCTCTATAATTTTGCATGTTTTTTTTTTTAATTTTTGTTGTTATTGTAAGTACTTTTGGATTTACATACGTAAGTGCAATTTTATGTTTAACATTTTGACCTGTTTTCTTCAATCGTGGGCCAAAACTTTTAAATTGTTTGTAAAAATGTAAACGTTTTTTGCTACATATTTTTCGTGGTTAATACATGTATCAATTCAAGTTTATTTAAAATTAAAAAAAAAAATTGCTAACAGTGCAGTTTTTATATTACTAATCACAGTGAGTCCGAGAAATAAATTTTAAACAATTATTTTCACATTGAACTTAAAAAAGTATTTTTTAAAGAAGTATATTTAAAGAGGAAGCTTTAGAAAAACTATTTTTTAAAAGAGAATATTTTCAATGTCTCTCATTAGAAGTACGTTTTTAAATGTCACATTACGAAATGTTATATTATTAATTATATTGTAATGTTAACATTAATTTCAAAGATTTTCTAACTCATTTCTTAAAGGTTTTGATAAAACAGTCGCATTAAAAAGTACCGCAATTTTACATAAAACAAATATTAACTTTAAATTATCTTTAAAGAGGAACCTTTTGAATAAGTACCATTTAGAAGTGCCTCTTAAAAAGTATATTTTTTAATTATCCACAGCATCTCCCTTTAATATGTGTCTGCCTGAGGTCCAAAGCTATTTTACGTTAGTCTATTTCCAGGCACAGTCTGCAAGTATCGTCTTACCTCTATTTTGAACTTGGCCAGATAATACTTGACTGCCCGTGACCTGTCACTTACTCAGTTAACCATTTGTGGGCACCCAGATTATATCCAAGCTCCTTCTTGGTCTTTAGGCTAACTTGTAGTGGAAAATTCCTGAGTATTTGATGGAATCGAAGCCCACCGAAGCACCCTATGTTATTTATGTTAATATTTATTTTATTAATTCATAGATGACAGATGTAATTTTTCAATTATAATTATATTTAACTATTTGTAATTGTAACTGAAATTTTTTCAATTACACATTATGTGCATGTAAATTGGAATCCAAAATTTCAATTACAATTATTTGCAAGTTGTAATTAGATAAAAATCTAATTACAATTACATGTAATTGTAATTGGAAAACTTCAAATACAATTAAATTTAATGGAAAATTTTAAGCATTCATTAAGTAATTGAAAAAAAAATTAATCAACTAATAATTTTTATAGTATTTATTGACAAAAAAATATTTAATTATAAAAATTATTAATTACCTTTGCATAATAAAAACGTAAAAAATAACAATCTTATTAAAATAAATAAAATAAAAAAGCAAGGAAAAATATTTAATTTCAAATAATTCTGAACAACATTTGATTACCTTAACTTTAATTCTCCTAAGTGTGTCAGGAGTTAATTTTTAGTTAAACTTATTGGTTTTAAAATTAAATTGAACTTTGTTCAATTACATGTAATGCTTATTGCCTAATTACAATTACTTGTAATTTGTAATTGAGTATTTTCAATTATAATTATATATAATGTGTAATTGAAAATCTCCAATTACTACTCTAATTACAAGTAATTGTAATTAAAATTTTTCAATTATAATTACATCTATTTGTAATTGCCTTTAGTTCCTGATTTTAATTACAATTACTTATAATGTATTATTGGGAATATCAAATTAGGAATATTAAATAACACATTATTACATGTAATTATAATTATTATAATTATTATAATCTCATGTCTAAATGACATTGTTAAAACTAATTAAAATTTTAAAAAATATATAAACATATAATAAAATCTGACTATAATTAACGAAAAATTTATTATATTATGATCAAATATAAACATTATATATGCAGATAAATAAAGCGATTATAGTATAATTAAAAACTATAAAATGACATATTGGATAGTACCGTTTGTTTTAACATAAAATAATCTATATATATATATATAAAAGTTGCATTGTGTTAGAAATTGATGTTCTCTGGAATGCGAGAACCGATTTTGTTTCTGCAAAGTTTATAAGAAAGGTGACGTCAATACCAAGGTTTTTATGTACAAACGGTCTCTGTATGTGTGTTGGTTCATGAGTTATAGCCGGAATAGTTGGCGTGGTACCGTTCATACAAAGTAAAAAATTATTATCGTGTTCCTGGCGAACTGCAATAGATAGCGCCTTGAAACTTTGCAACAGTAGCCTTTGTGCTAAGGCGCATATTTTTCCAAAATACAGAATGAATTGGGATAGTGGGCGTGGTACTTCCCATACAAAGTGAAAAATTATTATTGTGTATATAGAGAACTATAATAGGTATGGTCTTCAAAGTGTACAAGTAAACCCCATATCAATGCGGATACTCTAGAAAAACATAGGTTGAATTAGGACAGTGAGAGAGGTACCCCCCATACAAAGTAAAAATTTATTACCCTGTATCTAGAGAACTGAAATAGGTAGCGCCTTGGCATTTTGCATCAGTAACCCTCATATTAAGATACATTGTGTAAGGAAACACAGACTGAATTTTAATGGAGGGCGTGGTACCTCCTATACAAAGTGAAAAATTATTATCGCGTACCTAGAGAACTACATCAGGTATAGTCTTGTAAATTTGCACAAGTAACCCTCATACTAATGTGCATAGTCTAGCAAAATACAGACTGGATAAGAATACTTTGAGTGGCACATCCCATTAAAAGTAAAAAATTGTTATCGTGTTAATACGTATAGTCTAGCAAAAAACAGGTTGGATGGGGACATTTTTGACATGAGAATAGCGTGCGTTTTCGCGTTAAAATTTGGTCATACTTTTCTTCCAAGTGTTTATTGTATTTTTTGTGGATGGGTGTAGCGTGGCGCGCCGGGAATAGCTAGTAAAATACTAACATATATATATAATCTATACATATAATAAAATAATAACTCATTTCCGTCTGTCTGTCTGTCTGTCTGCTTTTCTTTACGTTCGCATCACGTAAAAACTACTAGATGGGTTTTAACAAAATTTTGTGAGGAGGTACCTAAGTATCCCGGTCCTAATATAGGATACTTTTTTTCCGCAAAACTATCTTAGAAAGTGGGGAAAAGCAGTGAAAATACGCAGTTGAACTAACCGGATATGAATACTTTACTTTTATAGAGTAAAAAAATACATAAACTGATATGTAGCATATCTTAAGGCGCAACTAAAGACGCCGGTATTACCATATAGCACTAAATCGCCGGCGAAGTAAAATAATTATAAATTTTCTATGCTAGCTTCAAACTAATTCGCCTAAAGAACACCAGAAACGTTTATGAAGCTTTACTATCACACTAACCATCTGTCTTATCTACTACTATCCCTTTCTAAATGAAGTAATACAGTTAATATAGGCATTAATTGCCTGAGTGTTACTTCTTGCTCTTAAAAACGTAAGGGTCTTTGGTGTGGATTGTTTTCAAAGCAAAATCGAACAAAATATTGAAGGACACTGACGAAGTGGCGGGCACAGCTAGTTATTTATTATTTTTATTTATTACGGAGTTCATATAAAATACTTGGCGAATTTATTATTACGTATAATAGCAATATTCCATTTACATACCCCCGGCGGTTCCAATTGTCACTGCAGAAATGGCAAATGCTTTGACTCGGTTCACTCGGGGAAAATAGGGGCACCAGACGCTAGGGTTCCTAGAGCCTAAATCTGGAAGAAAAGGTCTGTGTGTTAAAACATACGGGTCCTCTTCGAGGCCCGACCAGTGCCCAAAGGACTGGTACCACGGGAATCGGTGGCCCCACAAAGAGCCTATCCTCTCTGTGACCGGTTATTGGTGAGGTCTCCTTCCGGGGTACACGTGGTGGTTGTGGTTTAAGATCGATTTATGTAGGTAAGGTGCAAGGTCGATCAAGTGTGCTGTTGCACTCTCAACAGACGGAGTTTGGATAGTCTCCAAACCCCTAAGCAAGAGGCTATAATATGCATCTAGGCTTGCCTTGGATAAAGCTTGCCATATTATATAAATTGCTACTTATTGTGACTGAATCACACGCAAATTGCGATTGGTGGCAGACGTAAAGTGTTGTTATACTACACAATGGGGGCGCTAGTCTACGCCTAAGTTTTACTCGGTGGTAAGACCACCGTGAGGTTAGGCCGAGTAGGCAGGCACTCACGTTAATCTTGTACCACAATTCCATTTACATATATTATAAACAAATTTTTTATAATTTTTTATAAAATTGTATTTAGTAATTTTTTGTTTATACACAAGTAAACCTAACATATTTCGTTTATTATTATAATATTATGGTTAAGAATAATGTGTTGTTTTGGAATGCTTATAAAACTTTGGTTGTGGTTTGAAGTTTAGCAAAAATTGTTTAGCTAAAACCCACTATGTTGAATTTTTTGGGCGAGGTAAATATTTAATGATGGAATTTTAACCAAAACTTATTTATTGTGGCCAAAGTAGTGTTAAAAGAAACTAAATTTTGTTTATAGCAACATTGTTACAGAAAATATAATATGTTTTTTGTGACCATAACATGATTTTTCTCTGCGTTTGGTGACTTAAATAAAAATATACCAATTTTCTTTTAAAATTAACCAACAATTTTATATAAAAAAGAATCTTTCATTTTTGTGGAGTTTTTGATTATATGAACTCCAGCCTACTACGTAAAATTCATAAATCATTTAGTTATTGTTAGTTTGAGAAAGAAATATAAAGTTATTTAAATCATCCGATTTAACAGGGTCACTCTTTTTATAATTTTTGTTTTATTCTTGCTAAAAAGTCACATTTTTACAGTGTAAAGTAAACATTGTGACCTTCTAAAATTTTATTCAAAAAACGCCATAACTTTTATAAACAACTTATCCCGGAAGAAATAAATTATCTGTCTAATAAAACTAATTTTTAAAAAGTTACTAAAAATTTATCATTTTTCAAAAGTGTCTTTTAAATTTTATGATGGCAATTTATAGGCTTAATTTTGTCTTATAAAGACTGTGTCAAATATTGTTCACTACTGCACAAAGTAAAAAACCAAAATAAAAACACAAATCAAAAGTACGCTCTAGTGCCTTTATACAATTTCTTACTCTTTGAATTCTTCTATTGAGTTTAAATTAATAAAAAATGGTTTGCGGTCAATGCATTTCAATAACGTTTGCATCTAAGATAAATGCAGTCAGTCGTTCGTTCAGTCAACCAACAATTCATACATATGAAGCGTTTAAAGCAAAAACAAAATTTAAATACTCTGCTCTAAAAAAAAAAAATCATTATTTTTCTACTCCACAGACAACGAACACTTGGTTAATTTAAAACTGCAGCAAACACCAAAATTAATTGACGATTCGTTTGTGTTGATACGGCGCTATGCCAATTCATCGCAACTGATAGAAGATTCGCACAAATTAGTGATGAGATTGGAAAAATGTTTTTATCACAATGAAAACTCAGCACTTGACCTTTGCGATGAGGAAAATGTGGTAAGTAGCTAAAATCTAGAGAAACAAATGGAAAATACATAATTTTTTTACTCAAATAAATTCTTTATTATAGCGAGGTGTTTTCCATCACAACAATACAGACTTTATTATACACCCTTTACCCCAAAGATTTGGAAATAACTCCCACATAATTTTGGAATCCGAAAGGGAAGTCTACGATACTTCTTGGAAAAATTCTTCTTTATTAGACGAAAATATACAATTCGAACCGGATGAGCAGTATTTTAGCGATTTAAACATGAAATTAAATACTAATGAAGATTTGGAAACAATGAGAACGACGAGAAATATTGAAAGTGAAAGACAAAATAATTTACATCACATGCCACATCAACATCATCAGTTACCTTTGAATTTACGTTTCAAACCCAGACATCATCACAATCACCACAATAACCATCCACAACAACATCATCACCTTCTTCAGTCAACAGCCGATGGTCAGCACAAACATCACCATAAATATCGCAAAGAATCTCAACGACGTTCTAAGCGTTCTATATATTCCGATAGCCAGTATTCAAGTATACCGGATGTTTTACACATCGATACGGCAATTTTTGTCGATATCGATTTGTATAAACACATGTCAAAAAACTTTCCCCATGATACAAGTTCTCATTTGATACGTTTCGTCTTGGCTATGATTAATGGAGTTCAGTTGTTGTATCATCATCCCTCGCTGGGGAAGCGAGTGAATTTTGTATTAAAACGTTTGGAAATATTAGAAAAGGATCCTCCTGAGTTAAGGCGGTCTAGTGATATTGATATATATTTGAGTAATTTTTGTAAATGGCAAAATGATTTAAATCCATCGGAACATACGGGTTTGAGGTATGATCATGCCGTAATTTTGACAGGTGAGTGTCTTCATTAGGATGTAGCATATAAATCGTAAAAGTCGATGTTCTAAGTATAGCACGCTAATTGGAATAAGAGAATGTAGTTAGAGAACTAGGCGGTAAAAATGGAAGTTTAAGTATAAGAGTTAGCCTGGGTATAAGAGAATTGTGTGAGTAAAAACGGGAGTTTGAGTATAAGTGGAAAAACTAAGTTCAGGATGGCAGTTTAAATATTAAAACGGTAGTCTTGCTAAAAGCCCCTAGTCAACACACGATAATATATGTATAAGAAGTTAGCTTGAGTATTAGATAACAATACTTGAAGGTGGTAGTCTGTTAAAAATTTCGAGTATATTATTAAAAATAATGATGGTAGTCTAAGTACTGACAATAGACCTATAGTCTGAGTATAAGGAAGTTTTTCGTTAGTTTGAGAATCACGAAAAAAACGGTATAAAATGGCGATATAAGCGCAAAACGGTAGTCTGAGTATATCACGGCTTCCTCAAGTGAAAGAGAGATTAACTAGGAGAGGTTAGCTATATATAAGAATGTATTCTGAGTAAAAAATTAAATTATTAGTAGTAAGAGAATAAGACTATAGTCTATATATTAGTAAATCAATCTCCAGTTGTATGAATTTTACAGTACTGCCAGTAGTTTGGATGACAATTTTTTGAATGAAAAAAAAAAATAATTTTTCAATTATAATTGTAATAAATTTTTTATTTTAAAGAGTAATAAATAACATGCTTATTCGTATTAATGACAGAAGTCTTAATAAAACATGATGATCTAAGTGTAACATGGTTGAATGTGTATAAGAGATATGGTATCACATTTAGGTAATCACTTATACTAACGATGTTTTGCGTAAAAGATTGAATTTTGAGCATTATATGGCAGTTTAGGAAGTATAAGAGATTAGTAATAAAATAAGAGTGAGGTCTAAGCAGTGTTACCTAATTTTTTTAAAAAATCTTCAAGTCGAACGAAATATTTTTTTGTGGATTAAAAATCTTTTTTTGTGACTTATTGATATCAAATTATTATTTTTATTGATATCAATTTATTATTTAGCTAAATAATTTAACTAAATAATAATTTATAAATAATAAAGAATATAAATTATTTAACTAAAAAAAAGTACTAAATATCACGGTTGTATAAATTGTTTTAGTTAAACAATCTTTTTAATGTTTTTGGGCATTTTAAAAACCCCAAAAATAAGATAAATCTTCACAAATGGTAACGCAGGGTCTAAGGCTAAAGTCTGAGTATGAGATGTCATTTTACATTTAGCTAACCTCTTATACACACGATGTTTTGCGTATAAGATAGAAGTTTGAGTATTGTATGGCAGTTTAAGAGGTATAGGAGTTTAGTAAAAAAATAAGTGTTTGGTCTAAGTACAAAGTCAGAGTATAAGAGGTGTGGTTTTACATTTAGCTAACCTCTTATACTCACGATGTTTTGTGTATAAGATAAAAGTTTCAGAATTGTATGGCAGTTTAAGAGCTACAGGAGTTTAGTAAGAAAATAAGAGTGTGGTCTAAGTACAAAGTCAGAGTATAAGAGGTGTGGTTTTACATTTAGCTAAACTGTTATACTCACGTTGTTTGCGTATAAAATTGAAGTTTGATTATTGTATGATAGTCTAAGAGGTATAGGAGCTTAGTAAGAAAATAAGAGTGTGGTCTAAGTATATAGACTGATTATAAGAGGTATGGTTTTACATTTAGCTAACCTCTTATACTCACGATGTTTTACATATGAGATAGAAGTTTGAGTATTTTATGGCAATTTAAGAGATATAAGAGGATAGTAAGAAAATAACAATGTGGTCTAAGTATAAAGTCATTTTCAGTTTAAGTATCAGTAGTGATATATTGTTTGAGCACAAATTTGAAAATATTTGTTATAGGATAGAATTGCAAGACCAATGCCGAAAAATAGGTATTCGTTAGATATTTCCAAGCAAACACGCCTGGTTGATCTTTAAATGAAAATAACTTAAAAACAAACTTTACCCTAAAAGCGTTGTAAAATAATTTGAAAATAAAAGCTTTCTCAATATAAAGGTGATTATTTTTCAAATCGAGGAATATATTTGTTATCAAATTATTCTCGAACCTTTTTATCAAGTGTTTGCTTAATCATTTATTTTTTATGTCCTACATGGTGTCTACTAACTTTAACATAAAAAGCGAGAGAACGCCGACAGAATAAGGGAATTGATTGGGGGACGTGTCAAGCAAGGGAAACAAGTACTCATAATCTGATCAAATTTTTAAAAAACAGTTATGCACTTGTGCAATAAACAATAAACTTCTTTGTTGATTATTTTTTTCTAAGTGCATAGATAGGAACATTTATTGTAACTGTGTTATTTTAATTGTTAGCGTTGGACAGCTCGTATCCTAAATTTTTTGTTGATATCCTCATGAAAACGCTTTCATCAATCTTAGAAAAAGAAAGGTTTGAGAATTTCTTTAATTGTAGGACTTTCTGTCTGCTAGACTAAGTATTTAACGATAGTGTGAATTAATTTCGGATAGTCTACGAGTGTATGAACATTTTTGTTAAAGTTAAAAAATGTAAAATAGGTGCCCCGGTAAGCTAGTAGTCGATCAATTTGGGGGTTGTGGGTTCGATCTGTTTTTTTTTTTACAACAAGGAAGCTCTGCGTTATAATGCGCGTTAAATTAAGTTAGAATATAATTTGTAATTTAAAAAACTATATTTGGAATTGTAAGATAACATTATTTATTTCTAATAACGCATAATTCCTTTAAAATTTATTAAACAAATATTTTATGAACGAATCATAAAATATTTATTTTCAAAAATTATAATAATCCAAACAGATTACTATGGCGAAAGCATATCCCTATAGCTATTTCACTGGTGCTTAACCAGATCGGCAGTGGATTTTTCAAACTTTCTGAATAAAAGCGCAAACTCTTATGCCCAAAATTGAATAAACCAAATGAGAAGTTTATTAAGTTAGAAATAAATAATGTTATATAATTTGTAGTTGTATCGTAAACTTTAATAAATAAATAAAAAAATTTGGTGAAAGATACACAGAAAAAAAAATTTTGCACCAATTAAAAGGCTTTAAGTAATTTCAGATACAGTTTCAATTTACTTGATTCAAATATGTTCTTAATTAATAAGAAACAAACTAAAAATCCAATTAAATAAATAATTGAATCAATACAACATTAAATTAAATTTGTATCTGAAACTAATTAAAACCTTCAATTGATGCCATCATTTTGTTCTGTGTATTAAAAACAAAAATGTTCAAAGTAATCAAAAGTAGAGCTTTACTTAGCTTTAGTTTATTAAAAAAGATTTCTCTCCAATGCAGTTAGATAATTGTTTTATTTGTTATTGATTATTTCAAGGTCTTGATTTGTATGTAGTGGGTAAAAATGGCAAAGTGATCAGTCAAGTTGTTGGTCTCGCACCAGTAGCTGGCATGTGTATACCAACTTCATCATGCACCATCAATGAGGGCAAACACTTTGAAAGTGTTTTTGTTGTGGCCCATGAAATCGGACATAAGTGGGTTAAAATACAACAAAATTAAATAATTTCTGCTGCTTTAATTTACGATTATCTTCTCTAATCTATTTTGCAGTTTAGGTATGCGCCACGATACAATGGATCAAAGTTGTGATCCTACTTCACACATAATGTCGCCTACACTGGGCAGTGGTAAAATAACATGGTCTCAATGCTCTAGGGATTCGCTGTATAAATTTTTAGAGTGAGTTGTAGTTTTTGTTTAATTTATCTTCGTATAAAATCGAACGTTTATTTAACATTATAGATCAAAACAAGCTAAATGCTTGTTTAATGTTGGCGAATTTAAACATAATCTAGACCATAATGCTGAAGGTATGATGCCGGGTGAACGTTTTGATGCCAATCAACAGTGTATGCTGAAATATGGCAAAGATTCTAATAGAGCTAGAAGCCAATCATTATCCGATATTTGTAGAGATTTACATTGTCAAAGAGATCGCTACACTTGGACTTCTCATCCGGCCCTAGAAGGCACCTCATGTGGTGATAATAATGTAAGTTTTTAAAGTTTTTGCGATAGCTGTTCTGTATAAATTTTATTTACCTTAAACAGTGGTGTAGAAGTGGCTTTTGCGTGGTCAAACGAACTGAATCTTATGGGTCGTCAAAACAAACAGCGGGAGTAGCAAAGGCAAATTTTGATAAAACCAGCTTCTTGGAAACCTCTAAAACAGGTCATTTGTTGCATGAATATCAAAAGGTATAAACTTAAAGTATTTTTTCTTATTTATTCTAATATATTTTTCTTTTAGCCATCTAGTAGTTGGAGCGAATGGAGCGAACCTATTGCCTGTGATTCCAGTTGCCTTTATGGTCCTTCGAAACGTTTGCGTGAAGGCAGCACAGGGCTTAAAATTTTCACCCGTAAGTGTATCGATTACAAACGACGTTGCATCGGTCGAGATCGCAAGTTCGAGACATGTGTGGCCAAACAGTGCTACAGTGTGCCTATAATAACAATTGAGGATTTTGCCAAACAGGTTTGTGAAAGAGCACAGAAATTCGATATGGATTTGACGGGAGATGGAGAACAAATTGTGGGAAATATTGAGGAATCATGTAAAATTTACTGTAAAACCAAAGCGAATGGTACAAAATCCAGATCGTGGACATTTCCAGATGGCACGACATGTCGTTCCAAACTGTACGGTAGTGACGATCCCTCGTATTGTATACAGGGTAGATGTGAGAAGTTTTCATGCGATAATTCCACAGGGAATTATCATAAAATTGATGCAATATTTTGTAAGCGACAAGATAAAACTGAACAAAATTCTCTAGATAATGATACAGTAAGAAGATCCTCGAATCATTATAGTAACCACATACCAGCTACAGCCTCGTATACAGGTTATTCAGAACGAAATGACAATTATAAATATCGTAATAATATTAATAATTATTATTATGATAACAAAAGAGCTGTAAGCAATGATCGTATATTGGGACCCACTACCATAAGGAGTCCATATGAAAATGGTGGGTACATTAATTTATTTATAGAAAAATTTTTCGAAAGTATATTTTAATTATTTTAGAGGTGGCTTTACGTCTATACCATGGCCAGTATTCGCATAATAACTCGCACAAACGTAAGACGGAATCTTATTCGCCTTGGAATAAATACAGCTATCATTTAAATGATCGTGTACCCGCCGAAACATCACAACCCAAATCAGCTTCAGCGACCTCTATACGTAGTGATAATAATGACTGGATTGTAAAATCTGGATGTCATTCCAGTTGTATGATAAAATCACGTGGCATCCAGGTGGTTGTTAATCGCGATACAGGAATTAAGAATATTCAACTGTGTACGCATTCTATTAAGGTGAGTTAGGTATATCTAGAATCAAATTTCTGCAAAATATTTTAAATCAATCTTAGCTTTAGTTGTATGATTATACACAGGTATTTTGGATAAACATTTTTAGAACAAAAAAAAAATATTTTTCTTTTGTTTTAATTTTGTTGTTCTTGAAATACATTTTTTATTTGAGTTTAAGGTCTAGCACTCTGTTCGAATTTGTGAAAAATGTAGAGCAACATTTATTATTTCACAAGGAAAATTTTACATTTAAAATGTGTTGTCTATCTCGCGATTTTAAAGAATTTTACGATTTTATTGTTTTTAAGTATACCACATTGTTTTACAAATGTTAACAAAAGCCAAGCGATCAACTGTTGTTTGAAAAATTCCATATGAAATAATGCAGCCTTTGCTTTATTTCACAGCTTTGATAAAATGTTGCCAGAAACATTTCAATGTTTTTCCACAGCAAAAACAGAGTACTACTTCTGCAACATTTTTTCATGACTTTTTCATAGAATTTTTTTATGTATGTAATTTGAAAGCATTCCGTATGAAAAACTGAACAGAGTACTAGGCTTAAGACAAGAGAAATATGAGTTTATCAAGAATGATAGAATACAAGATTTCGCTATGCGCATGTTTTCCTGTTATATGACGTTGTTCGGCCAATGTAAGGTTGCCAAGTCTGTAATCAACAAATTGCTTCAAATAAATACGTACAAATAAATCTAAGTATAGCCAAAAATTGGCAACCCTGCAAATAAACTCACATAATTTATAATAAAAACTCTCATAAGTTTTAGTTATACTCTGTCAGAATTATTTGCCAATAGGAAGATAGTTTCGTGACGTATTAGGCTGACATGCGCAGAAAATTTAAATTTTATTTTCTGGATGTTGTAACCTTGTATTCTATCATCCTTGGTTATTATACTATTCTAAGTATAGAAGGGTCTTCTGAGCATTATACGATAATATGAAGTCAGTATACCTAACAGGGTTGCCAGATTTTTTCACCTATTTCACCAAATTCGATGTCAAAAATCGTCAAAATAGTTTTTTGATAAAATTTGCCTATAATATATACAATATTTTTTAATTTTAAAAATATTTTTAATAAATAACAAAAAATAAATATAATATACCAAATATCCTAGTTCTGGCACAATGTATTGCATGAGTGCTAGTCTAATAATAAAAAAAAAATGCCTTTGATGTATCATAAAAAAGTTACTGCTTGGAGTCGATTTTGGGCTGACAGTGTTATCGAGCCATTTTTTTTTGCGAATGAGTGCCATTGTTGCCGAAGGTTCTTAAGTATAAAACGTGTTACTTAGTAAAGTAGGTAGTATGATTAGAATTCTGCTAAGTATTAAAGAAGCCATAAGTGCAAGTGCAGTTGTGAAGAATACACAAATCTTCCGAAGAAGTTGCAGACAAGGGAAATTATAACTAGTATTAAAAGCAGCCTGTACTCTTAAAAGATAAAATTTGAAGTATTCTAAGTATAAGATTACAATTTAAGCCAAAGCGGCAGACTATGTAAGCACGTGGCGGATAACTTGTGTTTATTTTTCCTATTCTATTTTCAGCCCTGCGAACGTTTACAGTCAACCACTGAATTCGCAGATCACACCTGTTCTCGGTACAAATTAAAAGTGCGTGGTCTCTCTGGACATGGTACTCAAATAGCGGCCAGTGTTGATGATCCCGATCGAAGTTGTCGAGTAGGTTGCCAAGATGAATCAATACATCATCGTTTCTATTTAGTGAATGGCAATTATGGTCACTTTCCTCTCGGCACCAAATGTTCCAATACCGAAGAGCGCTATTGCGTGCAAGGGAAATGTTTGGAGTTTGGACCCGATAAAATTCCTCTAAAGCAATCGCATATAAGTTTAGCACTTTTTCGTTCAAGGCGTTCGTTAAGGAATAAGCATGGCAAACAAAGTTCAAGAAATAAAAGAAGTTTTCTTTATTATGAACCTGTTAATATAACAGAAACTTTGACACAAGAATTTATCAACAATATTGTTAACAGTATTATAACATTCGAAGAGAAACAATTTAAAGGTTCGTATAAAGTAAGAATGAAAGATATAAGAATAACTCATTCCAATAATGTCCCAATAGATGACGTAGTTCGTTTAATTTAGAATACACAGATTTTTTTTATGTCATTTGCCCTTTCAAAGAGCTTTATATCCAGAATTTGTCTATCATTCTGGATATAAAGTATAAAATGCATAAATTGATTAATTACATTTAATTTTTTATTATTTCAGATGATTCAATTTTAAACGATCACATCGAATTTACAAATCCTATACATTATTCTATGGATGAACTGAGTGAAAATTAATTACTATATTTAAATATTTTTGTTAAGTTACTTTTTATGTTTTTTTTTTGGAATATTTATTAATTAAGACGTGATATTTTAGTTAATAACAAATTTAAACAAAGATAAAACAAAGAAAATACAAACTTTAATCCAATAACTAAATCAATTTAGTTTAGAACCTCATGTTACCTGATAATTTTTTAAACTTTTAAATGCTGCTATCGTGGCAATTGTGTTTGTATTTATGATAACGACATTTAGTGTTGGTAAGTAATTGCTTAAAGTGGTTTAATTTTCAAAAATTTCTCTCTATACAAATAACGTTTTGGTTTGTTCTATAATAGTTACACTCAACTAAATTGTCTAGCGGGTATTGCATGCTAACACAGAAATTCCATTAGTCTAGCATAATGTTAGATTCATACTTGTTACAACAACAAGAATTGAAACAAAAATTATCATCAGCAGTTATTTAAAGCCAGGGCTCGAAGTTTTTTGGTTTAAATGTTATTTGAGTAAAAAAAAATATGGTAATGTAAGAATATAAAGGATAATTATTTTGAAAGCTGTGAACTTTATAGCAGTATAAAAAAGGACAATATTTTTAAAATAACTTTTTTATGGTAACAGATTTTAATGCTATAGTACTCAGTTGAAAGTTATTGATAGCGAAACTCGGAAGTCAACAAATTACAACTCTATTTTAAACAGTTTATAAGACGAAAAATTAATTATCGTGATGTTGACCGAGTAGAAGAAATATTAAAAATAAGAGAAAAAATCTGTCTAGATACGTACAATATTCGGAGTATAAGATGGCATAGTGAAACACGGAAGTTATGTTGTGTATGAGATGGTTAGGGTAAATAAGATTAGGTTAATTGACCTCACTAGAAGGTTATAAGTTATTATAAATCAGTAGTCCTAGAATTAATCGGTAGTCTTATTATAAGAGGGCAGTCCACGTATAATATGGTAGTCCCAGTATAATTCGGTTGTCGTCGTATAAGAGGGTAGTCCTAGTATGAATCGGTAGTCGCAGTATGAGGGGAATCCTTGTATAAATAGGAAGTCATAGTATAAGAGGGTAGTTTTAGTATAAATCGGTAATCGTAGTATAAAATAGTAGTCCTAGTATAAATCGGTAGTCGCATTATAAGAGGGTAGTCCCTATATAAATAGGTGGTCGTAGTATAAAAGGGCAGTCCTAATATATATGTCAGTAGTCGTAGTATAAGATGGTAGTCCTTGTATAAATGGGTTGTCGTAGTATAAGTGATAGTCCTAGCAAGAGGGTAGTATAAATCTGCAGTCGTAGTATAATAGGGTAGTCCTAGTTTAAATCTGTTTTAGTAGTATAAGAGGGTACTCCTAGTATAAATAGCTAGTCGTATCATAAGAAAGTAGTCATAGTATAAATCGGTTTTCGACGTATACGAGGGTAGTTCTAGTATAAATTGGTTTTAGTAGTATAAGATGGTAGTCCTAGTATAATTCGGTTTTTGTAGTATAAGATGGTATTTCTAGTATAAATCGGTTTTCGTAGTATAAGAGGGTAGTCCTAGTACAAATCAGTAGTCGTATTATAAAAAGGTATTATAAAAAGGTAGTATAATATAAGTCCTAATATAAGACGATATATCTAATATATATTTAATTTAAGTATAACAATTTAACTATAACAGGTAGTCTGAGTTAATGATTGCTGTCTAAATGAGTAAGAGGAAACAATTCCACAAGGTCAGCAATAAGGGGCTTAGAGAGAAAGGCTGTTGTGATTAGATGTCGGCTTTAGCCGATGTTCGTTATTTTCAAGGCATATTTACCCAAGTGGCAGCGTAAGGCGGAGCTAATATTAAATATAATATTTTTAAATTATTTTAAATGGAGTTTAATATTAATCATTTATTTTAAGAGAAAATATGCTCTCTTATGCTGTCACTGTCGCTGGTTATATGTATATATTTTAGCACTGTGGTTTCAGTAAAAATCATCCCGTGAAACTTTTAAAATCTAATTTTGAACAGTATATGAAAACAAACTGAAAGTTTAGTTAACATTTCAAGCAAAGATTTCAACTTTTCAAATTTTTTTATTCGTTTTGCACTTGAGTAAGACCAAAACAAATATTTGTTGAATAACGATGTACTATTACATTTTGATTTCTGATTTATTTGAACGATTTTCATTTTATTAAGTTTTTCTTATATTACTGTAGAGCAAATAAGCAGCAATAAAAATAAAAAATCTTATAATCTGACTTTCAGTTTCCTTAAAAATCACTAGTTATATACCCCTCTTTAATACATTCTATATCATAATAAGCAAATCATTAAGCAAACGTTTACGAAACGTTTTTTTCTCAAAACGTTTTATTTTGCTCTCATTGTTTTCTTTTCTACCTGAGAACGTTTAGATAAAGGAACAGCTTGTGTTATCTAACAAAAACAAATACAGAACTAAATGATACAATCATTCTAATTGTTTCTGTTCTGTTTTTTTTTACTCAAACGAAAGCAAACGTTTTGTTTTTTTTTTTGCTATAATTTAGAAACTCTTCATAGATCATCATGACAAATATATGTATATTTTTAATAAGACGTTTTGTGGATTAGAAAAAAACTTATAGCTTTTTAATATTGCAGTTTTTATTACCACCTTCTATTTTAGAAATATTTTATAAAATATTCTTGAACCCTGCTACAGCAAAAATATATAAAACTTTAACCTCAATATTCAACCCACTATTTTGTAATTGCTAAATTCTATACAGACAGAAAGGCTGTAGCAGAATTGCATTGTTTTCATAAAAACTAACACAGCAAAAACAATAACATGACATACACGAACATCAAGTGTATGTATAAAATTAAAAAAATGTTCTCGCTCTCTCTCTCTCTCTCTATCATATACTTAGTTCTAAAGTTGTCTTTTCGAATAGTAAAAAGTAAAACAAAACTATTCATTGAAGAGAAAATTAGATAAAACACCCATGCCTCAACCGGATGTGACACAGTCTTCAAAGGATACGTGAACTTTAAAGACGAATTAAGGGGAAAATAGTGTACTGAAAGTTTACTTAAAAAAGCATGCAAAAAAACTTTAAACCAACACGATTTGCAGTTCTTTACTTTTTTCGTTGCTAGAACTTGAATAAATTTGCATTCATTTCAAAGGACATTGACCATGCCAAGGTAGCCAGGGTCATAGTGAATTTATGTGCTCAAGCAAGTGTTAGAAATTATTTAACTTCAAGTGTTGTAAAATAAAATATCATATAAAACAAACTTTGTGATAAAAAGTATTCAAATGTACAGAAATCAATAATTATTAATATTTGAAGTGTCGGAGTTTTTTTTGTAGTTTTGTTATTTCGGCCGTTTGTTATGCAAAGTAAAGGTTGAAGTTAATTTATAACATTGCGGAATAAATAAAAAGTGTTATTAAATCGTTTTATGTTTTATCACGAAGTTAATACAATTTGTTTGAAAAAACAATTTTGTTAAGAATCATTACAAGGATTTTGGTAGGAACTAAAAAAGAGTTATAAGAAAATAAATATAAGAAATAATAAATGATGAAATCAATTGCTCTTTAGTTCAAAATTTTTGCCAATAAAAATGAAAGTGAATACACAATGTACTTCTGAGAAATTTAATATTGTAAAGGTCATAATATTAAAAATAAAGAAAACATGTTTGTAACTGCTAAGGGCCACAACATGTTTGGTTAAAACTAAAAGACAATAAAATTTATTGATTGCGTGTATTTATTAAGGCTTTTTTTTAAATAAGCGGAACTATTTACTGCGTGTATCAAAATGACCAACAGCCTAAGGCCTTAAATAATTGCTTAAATTGCAAAACATAAAGTGAGATTCGTTTTAAAGGAATCGTTTCGTTTTAAGGAATAAAAATGTTTTTTTTATTTATTAAAAAAAATTTGTCTGTGCCCAAAAGAGACTTTTGAGCCATATATTCAAACGTATTTGCCTCATGACTTGTGAAAATAGGGGTTGTAAAAAGAAAATTATTAATCGTATCCGATGGAAAATTGAATACATCATGTAAGTGGTTTCAACATTAAGAGAATACCTAAATGTCACCAGGGCCTGGCTAGGAACGATTGTATTCTAAGCAAAAATAAAAATATAATAAATCTGTAATAGGACCATTTCCGTACATGAAATATTTTTTGAAAATTTTTTTACTGGTGCAGTTAGTAATGGAAATAGAATACAAAACAGCAATTTTTTTTTAATTGTTATCTGCCTGCCTATGTTCATATCACATAAAAATTACTAGATGAATTTTAATAAAATTTTGTGAGGAGGTACCTTATATCTTGATTCAAATTTGCAAAAATATCTCATTTGCAAGAAAAAATAAGGAATTGTAGTGAAAGTACGCAATTTTTCGAATCTTTGGCAATGCAAACTTGGCAGAACCTTTTATGTTTGTTAGTGCAAAATTTTTAACAATGTTTACAGAACTCTACAATTTTTTTTTTGTGGAAACCTCTGCATAAATCATAACAGAAGCACTATAAAAGAGAGGGTCTTAAAATTTGGTGTGGATTACTTTTAAATCAAAATCGAACAAAATATTGTCAGGACTCTACGACGTGGTGAGCACAGCAGGTTTATAATAAAAATTTCGACAAATCGTTTAAGATAACCATTCTCCAGTCATATTACTGGCTATGTGTATGACACAACCGCAAAAAGCATTTTTGCACAAGGTACGCTTAAACACTTTTGGCTGTCTTCTGTGGGATTCAAGCTAAATTTTATACATGATCTGGGACCACTGCTGAAATCTAGAGCCACATTGAAAGAAACAGGATTCAGCACATTTGCCATAACTGATCAAACGCAGCCTGCATTGGAGTAAGACGTAGCATTGCACGTTTTCTTATGCAAACCAACATGTGCACATTATCTAAGACTGGTCAAGATTTTTAGAAAGTTTTTACAAGCTTTTTTTTGTACCCACTGTACTTCCATACTAAGAAATTAGTATATTGCATAAATCTTTGTTATTTTGACTTGTTGCTTTTCTGTTTTGTATCAAC
The DNA here is from genome assembly GCA_949628195.1 of Phasia obesa. Classification (NCBI taxonomy): domain Eukaryota; kingdom Metazoa; phylum Arthropoda; class Insecta; order Diptera; family Tachinidae; genus Phasia; species Phasia obesa. The sequence continues at coordinate 113,660,518 of OX451219.1, read as the reverse complement.
ATTTAAAGTAATCTGCATTTGTGTTCTTTGATCGTTACTGATTTTGTTTCTATCTATTTAACGACATATACTTTGTCATCGCTTCTAACTTGTACATTTCACTCTCACTCCGCTTGTTGGTATTTTGTTTTGTGCCACTGATTCAATTATATTTTCTAATTCAGTTTCTATCAGAACTCGTTATTTTTAATTAAAACGGGCTACCAAATTAGGACTAGTTAAACAACTTTTTTTTTTTATAAAACTCAGCTGTCGTTAATTGTACGACAAAGCCTTTCTGCAATTCCTGCTCTTAGCCCTATAACATCTTGAGATAATGGGCCTCATGCATAAAAACGAGTAAAAGCGCTGAGTTGGGGCAGGTGAGCAATTGCTCGTAAGTCGAGTTCAATCCAACAGCAACAGCTTTTGCTCAATTTTGAATGCATAAAAATGAGTTCAAACCAATTGCAATTACTTGAGCAAAGGGAGATCAAACGTCTAATTGTTATTGAAGTGCAAACATGCCGTCATGTGAAAGTGAAGTAGAATCATAATTTCTTGCTGTTTGTTGTTCGATATCGTTTCCTAATTGCCATATATCAGTATTGTTGTAATCGTCATCGATATGGATATAATCGTCTTTTAAAAATTTAGCTACGTTATGCAAAATGAAACAACTGGCTATTACGTGGGGCGATAACTCTGTCGATACCCGAATTTTGTATTGAAGTATCGAAAATCTTTGTTTCAATTGCCCAAAACACCGTTCTATAATGACACGTTCCATACCACTTTGTGGTATGTTTTTTCTTTGTCAGTTGTTGGGTTTCGGAATGGTGTCATTCGCCATGGGCATAATCCATAGCCTCATCCCGAGAAGTAATGCATCGTTCGTTGCATTTTGCATTATTCTACAGACCTCGCTGTTTCGTAAGATACGTGAGTCATGAACTGAACCAGGCTAGGATATCTCAACGCTTGTAAAAAGTTATTTTCCATCACAAGTTACCTGCACATTTATAGAGTGGAAGCCTTTTCTATAAATATACTCATCGCTTTGATTTGTTGGTTTTTTAAATTTTTATATGAGTACAATCAATAACTCCAATTGCAAATGCAAAGCACTCGCTTGCTTTGGCAGATATAAGTTTCACAACTTCCGCAATAGTTCGCGACACAGTTGATTGATAGACTCCAATATCTGTGGCTATACCATTTTGGAATCCAGGATCTGCACAAAATCTTAAAAACAGTCGAATTTTAGCAATCTTGTTTCTTCTTAACCCTCAAAAAAATAAGTAGCCAACCAGCAGATGCTACTATCATCAAACCTATGTATTTATCATTTTATTATTAATTATATAAACAAATTAATAATTAAGAATACAAACCTGTATAATTTTTTATCCTCACTTGCTAAATTTGTTTTACGCTGTCGATAACATTTTGTATTCCTTTGTGGCACAAAATATTCAGCCATGATTCCTTTTTAGTGTACTCGAGTCTATTATAAGGCAGGCTCAACAAAATTTGAGCAAGAGCTCACAAAAAAAGCAAAAGCTTGTTTTTATGCATATGAAAATGAGCTCAAGCTCATCTTACTTAGTTCAAACTGAGCACGACGAGGTCAAACGTGAGCTGTGAGTAAAAGCAAATACTTCAAATTTTATTATGCATACGACAAGCACCTTTTACTCAAAAAATAGAGTCCGAGCTCAAGCACACGTTTTATGCATGAGGCCCATTGTATATGATTTAACATATGTATATCTCAAAACTCATGCAGTCAAAACGTTCTTTAAAAGGATAATTTGGATTACTTATCTATTTCAACCATAATATCATTGGTTCTTTGCTAATTTTTACCTTTTTTAAAAGTTTAAAAAGTTCTGAAAGACACAAAGATTTTTTCTCACCACTAATAGCTTATAATATTATAAGGTAAAAGTTATAGTCATTCCTTGCACATATCTATCTGCAAATGAATTTGCTCATTTGTGCAGATTTCTTACACACTTCTGTGCAAAGTTGGACATGCATATTTACCATTCATGTGCTGTGAAAGAAAACACACAACACGCTGTTTTATTCAGAGCAATAATGTGTGTGCAAAACCAAAAAATATCATTTTATGAAAAAGAAAAAAAGCCCACACACTTGCACATGTGCGATGAAAAAAACAAGCAAAGCAGATGCAAGCACATGTGCAATGATACAAGAAGGAGTAAAAATGTGTGAAAATGGTGAGCAAATGCGTACTCTGCTTTCAAGTGAGTGATAAAACTTTGAAATCCTTAAGCATAAGTGGCACATTGGGCGCCCAGAGTTTGGCTTTTTCTCACAAAATTTAAGTTAGAAACTTATTGGTTAGAATTAGTTATAAATGTAATTGAAGATATAGGATAGAAAAAAAATCTTTAAGACCTTTTTATCACTTCACTTTCATAATAAAATTCAACCAAAAAATATATTTTAAACCCTCCATATTTTTTTTTGTATGGGCCCATTTATTATAGTAATTTATAGCAAGTTTATAGCAAAAATTAAAGACCAAATTGCCATCTATAGAAAAAAACTGTGTATAAAAATTCCAATCCAGTCGAATGTTATTGCTTTTTGGCCGCTTTCTCGTAAAATGGTCCACTCTGCGCCGGCAAAGCAACGATATTAATTTGTTCACGTTGTTCTAGGTGGTGAAACCGTGTTTATGTCATTTTCTGTTAGAACTTAATTTTCTGTTTTCCATCAGTGCAATAGACGGCGCTGTTTAAAATAAATACTGTCAAACTGAAATAAAACAACAACAACACCATTGTAATGTTATAAAATAGCTTTTATAACAGTGGTGTGTTACACTAGCCATCGATTTGAACAAGACATAAACATGACGTCGCACAGTGGCTGAAAATCGTTTTTCGTTGGCCAAAAGTAAATTTTTTTTTGTCACCGATTTTTAAAATTTTTACGTCATTTTGTAGTTAATATATCCAAATTAAGGTAGCCAAAAAATTATGTTAAAATATTGATAATTGTGGGCGTGGCATGCTGTCAAACTCAACTTTTTTTTTAATTTCAGAAAAAGGTTTTTTTCTTTGGTTTTTTATCAAAATTAAATGGTTACTACTCGCAAGCTATCATCGATAATGGTCTGCGATTTTTTTTATAATGTTGGTAGGATTATTGTCTTTAGTTGTTGTAAGTAGACACAGCTCTAGCGTTTAATACTAGGGGCGTTATGAAATATTTATGAAACTACTATATTTTCCTCAAATTTAAACTTTAGTGGAATAGAACTTCTAGGGAACAAAAGGGAACAAGAAACGTATAAAACCACGAGAAAGGTGAAAGTGTCCTCTTTAAGGCTATATATACTTTTGCACCCACCACGAGCCGCCTGTAGAACACTTTTTTCATTTTAATGAAATTACTCGAAAAAAATTCATATACAGGGTGGGCCAAAAGAAACCAAGGGCTCTCCAAAAATTTGTCTTAAAAGTGCCATTGTGTCTCGGGCAGTATGGGCGGTGGCTCCGTCCTGCTGAAACCACATACCAGGTCTGTTTTCAAGAGCAGGACGTAAAAAATTTTCTATCATAAACCGATACCGCTCTCCATTTACGGTTACAGCACTTCCATCTTCATTCTCGAAGAAGTAGGGCCCAATGACATTTTCAGATGTGATCCCACACCATACTGTACACCTGATGGGGTGCAATTGGCGTTGATGAATGGCTCTTGGATTTTCAGAACCCCAGAACCTACAGTTCTGCTTATTAACAAAGCCATTCAAATGAAAATGAGCTTCATCACTCATAATCAAATTTTCAATAATGTCGGCGATATGCTCTTTGCGTTAAAATAATTGATCTCTGGTTTTAATAATACAATTCCAAGTGTTGTCTATATAATCTGAAAGAAAAAATAAAAAAAAGTTAATAAACAAAAAAGTTATTAAACTTTTACACCCCTTGGTTTCTTTTGGCCCACCCTGTACAATGGTGTATTAAATTTTCACTTTTTTGCCTAAAAGTTTATTTTTTTTAGTTTAGGCTGCGTATAACTAAAAAAAATAAATATAATACCTTCGAAAGGGTTTAATGGCTTTGTTTTGATCAGCAAAAAATAAGTAATAAAATTATCACAATGGGCTCTACAGGAAGCATATGATCTCTTTCTAAATTTACCTGTTATCAAATGTTAGGGTCAACCAAAGTCATAAACAATTTTATAACAATAATTGCGACATTAAACCACTAAAGTTAAAAAACAACCCCATACTGACGCATGAGTGCAGTTTTGTTCAATTTAAGCGCTACCTGCTATGAAATTAAAGATCAGTGTGTGAAGAACATGTATCTAAAAATTGTGTACGGATAAAACATAACAAACGCAAATAAAAATATTTAAAAGAAAATGGAGAGCTTCAGTTATAGAGAACTGGCCGAAGTGTATTTTAGAAACAAAAATCAGGAAGATGTTCATAGTTACGTTAAAATAAAAATAAACTTAAATTCGTGTAGCACCGAAATGCAAGAGCAATTATATAATTTCGTCAAAGCACTAAAAAAACGCTACAAAGAAGTTATGTACAGTAAACAAAAATTTTATATAAAAAGTGCAAAGTGGTTAGAAGGTCAACTTACTGTCGCTGCAGAAACAGCAAAGCAAGATAAGGTTGGAAGACCACGCAAATCATTAGTGGACAATTGCAGCGATAGATCTAAGAGGCGGAAGCTTAAAGATATTAACAGTGCCTTGGGTTCTACAAATATAAAAGAATCTTTCCTACATCAATTACGATCACAGAACCAATTTACAAAAGTGGATATCATTGAAAAAGTTGTTAAAGCTATATGCAATACAGTAAACAAATGAGGAGGCATTAGCATTATTTCTGGATTTGAAATTAACAAAACAGCAATATATTAAACTCAGACAGCGTGCGATTGAAAAAGGCTCAAATATATATCCAGCATATCATCACATAACCGCTGCTAAAATGGACTATTTTAATGGAATATTTGCAATTAATATTTAAGTCAAATGAATAAAAATTATATTTTCTTGTTGCTTGGGGGGGGGCGAGGTGAAGGTAGCGCAGAAGATCCGAGTACATTTTCCATTCGTCATGAAAGCTTAAAAATTATTTTTTTATGCAATCTAGGCTTAGGTAATACAATTTGTTAATTATTGACACTATTTTTCATATAATATGCTATATAAACGCCCACAAAAAGGGGGCGGGGTCCAAAAATAAATTTTTATGATTTTCTGGCTCCAGGGTAAAGACCTTAAACCTTCTTTGACATAAAAATGTTTCATTTGCTTAAAAAATTTACAAAAAAACTTGTAAAAATGTGTAGTTTTTCAGAGGTTGGTTTAGTTCTTCTTAGGGGAATTTTTTTCCCCCTGGTCCGATTTGGCCCATTTACGAACTTAGCCTACCCTATCCTTCAAGATATATACGTACTAAATTTCAAGGGTCTAGCTCTTTTCGTTTAGACTGAATCGTGTTCATACAGACAGGCGAATGGACGGACGGCCGGATGGACAGACGGACGTATGGACAGACGGACATAGCTATATCGTCTTAGATTTCAACACTGATCAAGAATATATATACTTTTTTGGATCTTAGAGGGATATTTTACTATGTTACACACAGAATAAACCCATATTCCACTCTGAAAGTTAAAAAAATTAAAATGTTCAACTTTGACCTCAAATTCCTTAAAAAGTCCTCAATCAATTTTAATGTAATTAAAACTGAATCAAGCTGAGCTAAATATTTTGATCGGTTCAAAAGTTACAGAATTTTGGCCAACGAAAAACGATTTTCAGCCACTGTGCGTCGGCAGAGAAACGGTTTTAATTTGTTCATGTTGTTATGGGTGGCGCATACGTGTTTATGTCATTTTCTGCTTTCCATCAGTGTTGTTTGAATGTTTATGCCAAAGCAAATAGTATTTGTACGGTCAAGCAACAGATGAAAATAAAACCGTCAAACTAATATATAACAACAACATTGTCACAAAAAATCTGATAGAATTCTGTCCTACTCAAAAAAATCGTTTCAAAATGGCGTTGTAGGCGTCACACTCTCAACTCTGATCACATAGAAAAAATATATTTTATGAATTTGTATAAAATATTATTAAATCGTACAGACCTGTCTAGAAGTCTGTCACACACATATGTATATTGCTAATCCACACTATAGTACTTTTTTAGCACACATGTTATTTTTGACAGATCGTACGAGTGTGGTGATAGTAAATCCCACAAAAAACGTTAATATGGGCAGTCTACATTTAACACTAATATGATGTTAGTGTTAATGCTTATTATTCTATGTCTAATGCAGACGAGGTGACGTTTGACTCGCTGATATTAATATTTAATAAAAGCAATACAGAGCTGGAAAAATAAAATACCACTAAATCAAAATTATATCACTTTAATGTTGCTTTATTTTTCCAGATCTGTATTACTTTTACTAATTAAACGGTTTAAATAAACGATTTATTTTAGGATTATTATGTCATTATGTTGAAAAACACTTTATCAAATTATTAAAATTGTGTGTTAGAAATAAAACAAAGTTCAATCCCAGCAAAAATTTAGCCATTTATAATGAAGTGCTTGACACATAATGATGACATAACTTTGTGGTAGCCAAATTGCAGTAAACAATAAAAAAGTAATGAGTAATTGAAATCGTTCTAATAGCTAGCTAAGGTAAATGCCTTGTAAATACTTTCTAAATAGTCATTATTTAAAAGAAATTTAAAATATATTAAGTTATTTTCATAAGTATTTATTTAAAACCAAAGAACAAGTATTTTATTGCAATAAATAACATGCGTGAATTCAATTTTCATCATTTAATTACTTCTGATTAGTGAAATGTTTCGTTAAAAAAATTAAATTGGTAAACCAATTTCAGCAAAATGCGTAATAGAAATTAACTTGATTACATATATCATATTTTGCTGGGATATGATATTCCTATTGTCAAATAAATACGGCACTATTAACTAAAAAGTTCGTTAAAAGTAGTTGAAATTATTGAAAGCAAATTCCACTTCAGCTTTCTTCCTTCCTACCTCATACTTAGGTGCTATGTATTTCAAGGCTAAGTTGTAGTGCTGATACTTAACACACATATTACTCTATATTTCCGGCCGAAACACAATAATCAATATTTTCACATTCAAATTAAAAACCAATTGTGTGACACAATATAGGTCAGTCATTAAAATTTGAAAGGGAAAAATGACAAATGTAAAAAACGTTAATAAATAATGCGTGTGTCAAACAATAATGTAAGTTCTGTTGTACACTGTCCTTTTTAGTTTTATTTCTTAACAACTACAACAAGTCACGAGGTAAGGCGATTTAACTCTTAGCAATTTACAAAAAATGAACTGTTGAAAATATTTATTCTTACTATTTACTAAAAAAAAAAAAAATAACAAATGCAAAGTACCTAAAAAAAATAAAAGATAAATTACAAACAATGACACTCTTAAGGGCATTAAAATATTTTATAACAACAAAAAAACTTACTCTATTGCTTCCAATAGAAATGTTTTTATCAAATTATAACGATAAGAAATATTAAAAATATTTGTTTGAAAAACAGTCACAATTATTTAATAAAAAAATTTATTGATGTTTTAACGATGATACGAGTATTTATATTACTCGACAAAAATTTCTTAAGAATATCCTTAAATTAACCCTATTTTTCCATTTAATAGTTTTAAGTGCAACCAGTTACAAAAAAATGTTAGAATTTTTAAATCGAAATAATTTTCAGGGAAAATGTATCAATGTTTTAAAAACGCTACAATTTTTATAAAAAAACTTGTCAATGTTTTCAAATCAATATCGATATCAAGGTATATTTATTTTACTAGGTATTGGCATCCCTACAACAAATACAACAATACAAGAACAACATGGGATTTTGTTGTTGCTTTGTAGTTCGAAATGTCAAAAAACATAGAAGAAAATTGAGAAGGCGTGTATGTGTTTTATTGCTTTCTCACTTCTACACTATACAATTTCTGAACACATACAACTTTTGACATGTCGAACTACTAAATCAGCTGGGCGGACGACACTACCTAGTAAGATAAATATACCTTGATCGATATGTTACAGAAAACTAATCAATTTTTAAAATATTTACAATTTTAACAATAAAATATTTTCTTCAAAATATAATAACAATTTTTGCGTTTAAGCTTGAATTAAGAGGTCGAATAAAAAGGATCAAATCCAATACTATTTTAATTTACAATTTTATAGAAATTATGCGCCATTTTTGTTTTCCTCTTTGCTGAAATAAAAACAAAACAGAAAAAATAAAAAAGAAGGGGTTTCTTACATTGATTTTGCTCGTACTCAGGTAAACAAGAGAAAAAACCTTTCGCAAACGTTTGCTAAATGATTTTATCGGTATGGTAGAGAATGTATCAAAGCGGTACATATGATTTATTTTTAAGAGATGTTGAAATACACCTTATAAGATTTTTAGGTTTTATTGTTGTTTAAATATACATTTAATGAACCCGTAACTCATTTCCTGTCTGTCTGTCTGTGTGCGTCCGCATCACATAAAAACTACTGAATGGATTTAACATAATTTTGTGAAGAGGTACCTTACTATGCTGATTCAAATTTAGGCACCTTTATTTTTAAAAGCGGGATATTTTAAACACGGTTGAGCAACAGATGGCTCTGTTTTAAAATAATGACAAAAACTGAATTACTTATTGCCAAAAAGCGAATTGAATAAAATTTGTAATTTGTCAACAGGTACGTTCTTACTTTTTTGTTCGCAATCGTACGATTGATTGCACTTTTTGTCATTAAAAGAGTATTTGTTTAGGGTTTGCTCACGTAGAAAACAATTAGGAAAACTTTGAGAAGATTGCATCTTTGCATGAAACGTTTGTGAAAAGTTTTTTGTGTTTTCATACACTGGCCAATTTTATCGATGATTTTTTTTTTAAACCAGGCAATTTTCTCTAAAAACTTTCTCGATGCCCCTCGGTGATTTAAAATTTTATATAAAATATATTGACGTTTTTGAATTAATATTCTTTTTGTTTTTGGAAAGTTGCCGATGTTTTTACTTTACTGCACTTAGTACAGGTTAAGTATAGTAATAGTGATTTTGGAATTTCAACGGATCTTTATGTCTCCTGAATCCTATAGTCAATAATTTCGAGATGATATCTGTGGCTCTATTGATTTTACAGTTTGACATATCAAAATGAATTTGGTATATGGAGATGAAAAGCTGTATAGTTTATAAATGGCATATTTTTTTAAGTCTTAATTAAAAACTTAATTTTTTGTAGAACATTTTTAATAAAAGTTTTTAATAAACACAATTTTCCATGGAAAGTTTATTTTTTATTTTTTAAAATTAATGTAATTTTAAATAGATTTTTTTTTTAATTTTGTTTTTACATAATACATTTTTTTATTTATTCTCTCCCATTTGCGCAAAACCAATTATAAGAATTTTGTGTATCATAGGATACATCTCAGTAATAGCATAGTACGACAAAACCTTAATTGCATAGTAGTTGTTTATACCAAATTATGCTATAATAACCATAAACAACTAATAATAGCTCTCAGTCTGTTTGTAGTTTCTACATTCACTCCGCTTAAAATAATAAATCATATTTTTTTAAATACATTAGTAAGAAACATAAAAAAATAAATGTTATTATGTCCATAAAGAATTAATATAAATATAGATAATTTGTGTCCAAACCCATATGCATGTCATTTAATTGATCTTGCTCACTTGTATGTACATCAAACTTACTACTGGGGGAGCGAATATTTTGTTTTACCAAATTAAAAACAATTCAAATAAATTCAAAATTTAAATAAATAAAACATTTTCCGCATTTAAAAATATCGCGTTCTATTGAAAATTGTGTTATTGTAGTAAAAATTATAAAATTTTCATACAAATGTATTTTTAAAGTGAGGCTTAATTTCGACGCCTGAAAGCCATCCTCAATACATTGAAATAATATGTGAAAATCAAAAACTTATTTCAAAACAAAAAACTCTATAAACAATTTGCAAAGAAAAACATTTACAAGTTTTGTATAGAAAATAACGAAAAGTTGCAACTTAAACTTTTTTCGCCTTAGCCCCCATTCATACTTTGACATTCACTTGAACTAAAAATCCAGGAATCTGACATATTGATCAATTTTAGGAGTTTGCCATTGTGAGCACCTGGTAAATTAATCCGTTGTTGTTGCGTTTTTGAATCAACACGTCGATCCATATACCACATTAGCAGAAAACGCCAGGCAAACTCCTAAGGGTTTGTGAGCCCACACACAATTCCTCAACGAGACTCTCATAAAGAGAACAAAACAAATACAAATTTTCAATACGGTTTTGTCACTTTTTTTATGGAAATGAAAAAGAAAATTTATTTAAATTAGAGGTAAAAAATAATTTTTAATTTGAAAAAATACCCACACTCATTTTTTTTGACCAGCACCCAGGGGATGACCCCTACTCATGCCTTGTGCCAGAACTAGGCAATTAGGTTATGGGAAGGAGGAAAGAGGGAGTAGTGTCTGTGGACATTCGATTTGAATTTTCCTACATTGAAAGTGACTGGAAAGACCTCTGGAGGGAGTTTATTCCACATACGAACAGTTCTGCTAAAAAACTAATTTTCCCTGTAATGCGTAATTCGATTCACTGGCCATTCGACCACAAATGGATGAGCTCTAAACGAAAAGCGTGTTAAAATTAAAAATGTGCGGGTATCGGGAACAAGTTCCCTAATTTCATTAGAGCACATACCATTGTAGTAACGTTAAAACAGTGATATACACCCCACATTGCGTCGATGCTCAAGTGAATCAATAGAGTGGGATACCCTACTGTAACCAATGAGCTTCCTGGCCCTCTTTTGTACGCGGTAGATTAGCTCCAAAATAGAGTTGTGTTCCATTTTTGGCCGGATATAGGTGGTATAAATAGTGTTGTTGTATGCGTCCTTACAATATTTTGTTTGATTTTGCTTTGAAAGAAGCCTTCTACGTATTTACTTTATATAAAGGTACCCAAGAAAAGAAATGTAACTTTTAAAAAGTGTTTAAAAAAATCGACAATACACATCGAGCTGGGCTAGTGCGAGTATAATGGCACTACACAAGCATGTTAAGGTTGGGTCTATCACCTATTAAAGACTATCGCAGCTATCGCAGATAGTATTAATCGACCCTCTAATTGGCCACCGCTATTCTAAAGTTACAGGTTCTTTGTTAAAACTAAAAAAATATACAAATACACCCCTAGGGCATATATATATAGTTATATATTTCCTAAATTTTTTTTCTTTTGCAAATGGAAAACTTCATTCTTCATTCAAAATTTACCGGCTTTGACTGACCTGGTTAGTTTTTTTTTTGTGCTGCTGTTTAAAAAGCTATCATATGTGTGTCATTAAAGCTCATTACAAATGCAGCATGCTATAACAAAAAAAAAGGACAAAAACACAACGCAAAGTGGATAAAAAAACAAAAAAACTACGAACAATTTATGAACAGCAAGTGAGAAAAAGAGAATATGCAGCGATACTCCCGCATACATGCTCATAGATTCCAGCAAACAGACAGTGGTCAGTGAGAGTTTATTTATTTTATTTTTTTTTGTTTTTTCTTCCTTTATGTACAATTATCCTTTTTTATGTACTTGTTTTTTTGTCATTATATTTCGAAATTCAAATGACCCGTGTCAACGATGAATGTGTCACGAGAGATTTTTTTTTCTTTTTCGAAAATTAAAGAATGTGAATATTCAGTGTTTAATTTTTCGAACTAAACGGAAGATAGTAGTGAATATTTCAATGCAAATTACATTTTATTTTATACTCTCAACGCCTACGGGTCATAAAAATAAAAAATAGAAAATAAAACGGAAGTTAATAGTGAATATTTAATTCTAAACGCCTCTAGGTGTTCTAGGAACTGAAAGAATAGAAAAAAGTTTGAAAAGCGAATTGACAGCAAAGTGACCTTTTACGGAAGGAAAAATTTCTAATAAAACGCAAAACGATTTTAATGTTTTACGGACGGAAAAATTTCTAATAAAACGCAAAACAATTTTAATGTTTAGTTATAAAAATAATTGTTTTTTGTGAAACGAACTTTTCGAATTTTTGCTAATCTGGTTATTTTCTTATATTTTTTTATTTAGTTGATTGCAATCTTTTTGTTGCCTATTCATAAGTGGGTGTGTGTGCAAATGTGATTGCATGAATGTTCATTTAACATAATTATAGACATCATCGTATGCCAGTCTTATTTTTATTCTACTAAAATTATAAATTTTTAATAAGATAAAAAAAAAATCAATTTTGAAATAAAGAACAACAATTTATAAATAATTTAAATTATAGTGTATTGCTCAAACGAATGATTGTTATTTTATTTAAAAGTTATAAATTATAGTAAGACACGATTTTATTTCGACCAGCCAATATAGTGGATTTTTTTTTTTTTTTTGATGAAATTGATAAAAGAAAATAGTTTTCTATGTGGATTTTCCTATGAATAGTAATTAAATAACAATATAAAAATAAAACAAAGACCATAGAAGACATTTTGTTATGCCACCGAAACGGAGACGCAGGTTTCAAGGATTATATTATCATTCATCACCTCCTAAGGGTAAGTAGTTTCGTTATTTTATTCACTTTCATTTAGATTATATATTTTAATAATTTCTTTTAGAAATACTATTATTAAGGTTGAAAAATTATTAAAATTCTAAATTATTTACACTTTTCACAGAAAAACATTTTGCACCAATTAAAAGTTTTAATTAGTTTTAGAAAAAAAAAAAATTAATTAATTCAATTATATACCTAATTAAAAAAAAACCTATTATTTTTATCTAATAAATTTGGAATCAATAAGAAATGTAACTAAATTTTTATTTCAAACTAACTAAAACCTTTAATAAAATTTTAGTTTAGCTTTGAAATAAATTTAAAATTTTTAACTAAAATAAAACGTTTTGCTTTAATCCGTTGTTTGCTAACTTCCTAGAACTTTTACCACCGCAAATAAAGAAAATAACATATTAAACAATTAAAAAAAAAAAAAAATAAAAAAATGATTCATAAATTATTACACTGTGCTACAGTAATGGAAGAAAGAAGAAAGGCTGTATGGGTCTTGTATATTTTTTTTAATTGTGTATAAGATGATAGCTGCAGTAATTAAGAAAACTATTTGCAAATCATGTAAATAATGTTGAAAAATTTGCTCAAGCCTAAGAAGAACTCAACATAGCATAAAAAATATTTAATATTTCATATTAAATGTGAAATTAATGTTAAAAATTAAATTTTATTCTAACTATTTACAAGAAATTTTATTAAATCATCTATTAAATCAACCAAGTAAAGATAATAAAATACGAGAATTTATTTAATTAATTTTTAATTATTTATTATTTAATTTTTTATTTATTAAATTCAATATAATTCCAACATCTGTCTTCAGTTGGTTGATTAGAACGAAGTCTACAATTACCTAAAGCATCAAGTAGTTGTAGACTTCTTCCTAACCAACTGCCAGCAGAAGATGGGATCACATTGAATTTAATAATAATTCTCGTATTCTATTATCTTTATTTGGTCGGGTAAATATATGCCGTTTACATGTTAACACTATCCAATGTGTAGATAGATGCCAGGAATGCTGAAGACGGTGCTAGTCATCCAGAAAATGCACTACATTCTGCTATTGCCAAAAAAATGTTTTACAATTTTTCTTAAAAAATTAATCTCTCAATTTTTAAAAAATATTCTTTCAATCCTATTGAGTGGTTAGAGGATTATTAATTAGTGTATTAGAGGAAGATTAATTAATTTATATGAAAAACATTTAAGTTTATATTAAAACTAGCTGTGCCCACACACGTTGTGTACGTCCTGACAATAATTTGTTCGATTTTGCTTTGAAAGTAATTCACACCAAATTTTAAGACTCTTACTTTTATAGTGCTTCACGTATACGTATTTACTTTATATACATTTACTTATACCGGCATAAAATTCTAAACTTTATATAAAATTCTAAAATTTATATAAAATTCTAAAAAAGATTGTAAAGCTCTGTAAAAGGAGTTTAAAATAATTTAATAACAATGTTATTCCACAAAGTAAAAATAGAAATCAAATACCAATTTTATGCAATTGGCTATTTGGCAGTAAGTGATTCATATTTTGTGATTATTTTAAAAAGCGCCATCTATTGCGCAACCGTGTATAAAATGTCCTGCTTTCAATTCATTTTGTCATAATTTTATAACAGCGCCTTATGTTGCGCAACTGTGTTTAAAATATACCGCTTTCAAAAATAAAAGATGCCTTAAAGTATGCAGTACTTTTAAATCGGTAAAAAAATCGGCGTACTTTCACTGCTTTTTGTCACTTCCTCTAGGAAATAAGATATTTTTGCGAAAAAAAAGTATCCTATATTGGAACAAGGATACTAAGGTACCTCTGCACAAAAATTTCTAAAAATCCATCCAATAGTTTTTACGTAAAGCGAACACAAAATAAGAAAGACAGACAGACAGACAGACAGGAAATGAGTTACTATTTTATTATATGAATAGATAAACATTAAAACAATCATGTAACTTATTAAAAATTGTAAAATATAATGTTTTTACTAACAAAGAAAAAGTGCTTATGTCTTACTTTGCATTTCTGAAGTAGACCTCATTTTTTGTAATTGGTTATTATTAATTTATTCCTTTATTTATATGAATTTAATACAAATACAAGCCTTAAAGGCCATTTTAATCTAGATTTAACAAAATTTATTTATTTAATTATAATTAATTATTCCTAGTGCAGGTAACGATATTTTTTATTATTATTTAAAGAATCTTCTAACAGGGACTATTAATTATTTTACTTTGGCATCACAATTGATGACTAAGTGTCAGTATTAAGGAAATGAGGTTACATGTTTTTGTTTACTCATGCAGGCAGGCAGATTTATATATAAATGAGTTTTATCATACAAATAATGATGAGCTTATATCAATACGAATTAATTTGCTTTTAATTTTATAAACAAAAATTATAAATAAAACAATAAAATTAAAATGAAAATGCAAATGCAAATGCAAATGCTAATGGAATTATTAAAACTCATTTAACTTTTGCCCTGTATACATATTTTTATTATTAAAAAAATATGTCATCGAATTGACAATCATAATATATGTAGATGACCCCCAGAATATGACAACATTCGATGATAACTTTTGTTTCTATCAGTGTAGAATGAGTTTAAAGGAAGCATTTCAAAGTCATATTTTTATTTCATGGTCGTTAGAATAGAAAATTTTTTTTTAAGGAATATTAAAAATTTAATATTTATGAAAGCTTACTATCTGTGCTTAGGTTTAAACCAAATCTCGTGTAAAATTTATCATCCTTGTAGAAGACGGAGGTCCTTCAATTTGCCCTATTTTACATCGAAATTTTGTCTTTTGATTATATGTTGTAAAATCCCAAAGCTGGGATCGAAAAAGGAAGACTGCTGTAATAAAGCCAATTATGGCTGAAAGTATTTTATAAGACCTAGTCCATATGTGGACTTTATGGGCAAAATACTAAAAATTCCAATTTTGGTATTTTTTGTCTTTATGTTGGAAATTAATGTTGTATACTTTTTACTAATTGATTTTCCTTGACTTATTACATATCCACAGAAAATTGCATTTGAATCGGTTAATTTATAAAAATTTTGTTGCATATTTAATACTTTTACTTTTCTCAAATTTATCACACTTTTATCAGATATGTTACTGATTTAAGTTATGTTATGCTACTGTTATGTTATCCCCGTCATGTCTGAACAAAAATTAAACTTCATATAAAAAATTAAGTATTTTTAATACTGTTTTTTTTTTATATGAAGTTTAACTTTTGTTAAGACATTAACATGACTAATGTAGACTGGGTTTAGCATATATATTTGTTAGGTCACATATTTTTAGTTTACATAGTTTTGCAAGTAAGAAAGATATTGAGCTGAATCTTTTTCTCAGAGACTTCTCTGCTATGATTATGTTAAATTTTGGATCAGCACTCATCACTTTACAAATAGCTGGGTTATATCCAAACTATTTGGATTCTGCCCCACTGTGCATTGTGGCTTATTATGAGACTAAAGCGTTAGATTAAAAACTTAACAAATACACAAAACCTTTCAATATCTGCTGTCTTTACTTGTAAAAAAAAATATATGTCAAGCACAACAAAAAAATAATTAATTATTTAATGTTAATTTCAGACACATTTATGCTTCTTACACTACAAAAATGCTCTATTTAATTGTCAACTTAATTTGCTAAGTGTTTTATTGGTTTTATGTTCTTTCAACATGCGAAGAAATTACAACCTTTTTAAATGTTAATTTTTAACATTAAGGTAATTTTTCTTTAGGGTTTGTGATAACCTAATTTAACTAGATGAGGTGTTTTAGGTGATTGGTTTGAACTATAAGGGAATAATTAAATTCGCAGTGCTAAATTCTCAAAAGCGCGAATTGCTATAGGTGTATGAAATAAGCGCATTACGAGCTGAAATTCTATTCTATTACATAGTCTTACTTCCACAAATATCAATACACAATATTAAGAATACCTTTAAATTTTTAACCCGCAGTTGATTTACTTGCTCGGAAATTTTTCGGCAATAAGTATTTATAAGCTGAAACGACAGCTCTTACTGCGCCTGTTTGATACTGACAAATGCCAAATGAAACTGTCAAAAACTCCATGATGAAAGTCTAAATAATACAACAAAAACCCTAAAACAAATTAATATAAAAGTGAGTTGCGTGTGTTGTTAGGAATTTTGTTTATACGAGCTGGCAAGGAAAATAATAAACGGCATATATAATGTGTCCTTAATTATTTTCTCACGTTTTTTATTAACACTTGTTTTAATGTTCAGTTGAGTGTGTTTATATTGTGAAACCTCTTTTTATTGTTAATGCAACAAGTGATTGTTTGGCAAGATTTTTTAAAGTAAATTTATTTGGGGTATTCACAAAGTATGCTAACATGTCATATTGTCATAATATTCAAATATTTTGCAATAGGTTAAAAGTAATTTTTTTGTGTTTCAAACAATAAATGTCCTAAAATAAAAATATTTTTTATTCTATATTTATAGTTTTGTTAAATAACTCAGTAGAAACTTGATATGATGGCTAAAGCTGACTTATTTGAGCCGCCAGTACTGTTTGTAAGCCGCTGTAATTTATATCCTTCAAATTTCCTTGAAAATGGAAATTTACACTATGAAATTTTTGACAATCAACCATTAATTAAATCGGTGTCCGTAAAATTTTCTTATTTTTGCTGCCACTTGTCAGTTTTGGTGACTCCGAAATCGGTACTTCTGTGGTTGGTTTTCTTATCAACTAATTTTAATTTAAAATAGCACCATAAAATATGAAAGGCTGTTCACATTAGTCAAATTTTTCCATGTTATTTTTTTTAATATGAATTTAGGACACCTCGTGAATCCTCCAATTATGCAAAGTTTCATAACATAGTTTACGTGTGAAAATATACAAAAAGTTTTAAATTTTATATCATTAGTCTTCACATTATTTTAAATGTAGCAGAAGTTGAAATTATTTTCTACTTTGTTTGAAAGCTTAAGTCATTTACAAAAGTATATTGTTAATTAATAACATTTTGCTCCTAAATGAAAATAAAAATTCAAACTTATTCAAATGGTTGTAATCATATAAAAAAAGAATTGTAATTTGTATGTCTTTTTCTGAAAAAGGGACTTTAGAATACCTTTGAAACAAACTAGTTTTTTGAAATTTTTGTAATATTAAGAAAATGTTCTTTTTGATGGCAGTAAAAGTTTAGTAGTAAAACAATAGATGTGGGGTACTAATCATCTGATTTAAAGCGTATGAGTAATTTTTAATTTTAATTTATTAATACTCATACGTTCAGGTTACATTTGATACTTCAAGTCCAGCAAAAAATCGATTTTTTAAGCAGTGCACATATATACTAAAAATGGTTTTACACGACGTGTATTTGTCATATGACTTGTCAGTTTGATAACCCATATGTAATTTCATGTGTTTGTCAAAATAGCCATTTTACATATTTTGCTTTCATTTACAATTTTTGCTTTCAAACATACATGTGTAAATACATGTGACATAACCTACAATATATAATTTTGCAGTCACACAGTTTTGTATTACCAACTATAGCTGATGCAAAACTAGTGCTTTTCCCACATTGTAGCGCTTTTGTTACCACAAAAAGACTAAAATAACAAAATAACAAGTTGGCATTACAGGATGTCAGATGCTTTGTCACATCAAAATAGAAAATGTTCTAAATGAAAAATGTCATATGTATTGTACACATGGAAAAAACATATGTTATGTTTAAAAAGGTTCACACGACGTGTATAGAATTTACACATGGAAAACTGACAAGGCATATGACAAATACACATCATGTAAAACCACTTTAAGCACATATATGTATGTTGCCTAAATAGATGTAATTTTATAAGACATATAATGTCAAGTTTACAAAAAAACAACGAATTTTTTACATTTCGCCTTACAGTAGAGCTTACTAAAAGCATAATTGGAAGGCAGAGATAAACAATTTAAAACTTAAGACGGGTTACAAAGGTAGTATGGCATGATTTCAGTACATAAAATAATCACTTAAAAGGAAATTCCACTAAGAGGGATATCGCGGACATATATTATATCATAAGTAAGAAGTTTTGGAATATAAAGCTGCAAGTAAAACCAAAAGTCTTTCTGGCCATTTAAACACGAAAAATTCCCTCAATTCCCTTACAATCAAGATTACTGTTTACGTCTTTAAAAGGAAGAATTGTGAAAAATTGTGAAAAAATATTTTCTAAAAATTTATATGTCGTTATAACGAACATAAAAAGTCCTTTAAATAATTTAACTCTAAATTATTCAGTTCTTCGCTTATAATTTTGTTGTACTATGTTTCCTGTCAGTGAAAACAATAGCACTTGTAAAAGAAAACCTGAGATATATTACCACAAATAAAATGTGACAAGATGAAGGGGCTACGATAATAGGAGTTGGTGCAAAAAAAAAAAAAAAAAAAAAATAAACAAAAGTTGTTCGCATTTCAAACCGAAGGTTGTTAAAAGCAACAGCACATATAAGATGGTAAATTCTAAATCAAACAAGAGGGGAGCTTTAGATTGTGGTAGACGTATTGAATACAATTTTCTCGTATTTTAATATCTTAGCTTGGTTGGTTAAAAAGATGATATTTACAACTAGGTTGATGCATACAATGATGAAGAAGCTTGTAGCGTTCCACGACTAGCTGTTACAGACAGACCAATTTTTAAATGCCTTTATGTGTTGTTTCATTTATGGAATAATTTATATTGACCTCCCTGTTCCAGAGATATTACGTGGTCTCCAAAACAAATAGACTAAAATACCCCTAAGTAAATTAATCAACAGGCACCAAATCGCGCGAAGGCAAAGAAACAGGTCCACCTTGTGAAATCAAATTATCACAAAACTATGTTTCATTAACACGATGGCACCATTCAGTGAAACCAACAAGTTACCAATGTATATTTTGGTTTTTGAAAAAAAATAAAAAATAAAATTATTAAGCATATGTCGATTACGCACACCATTTGCAGTAACGGCATCATTTTGAAAGAAATATAGTAAATTTTTGGGGATGCAATGTTGACTCACTTAATTTTCATGGATTATTTTCTCCATACTCATATATTTTCCGTGACGAAATTTTAAGACTGTTATGTATTTATTTTGTATAAAGGTACCCATCCCTGGATAAGTTTCTAAAATTTATATAAAATTCTAAAATTCTAAAAATTACAATTTTCTAAATTCTAAAAATTAATTATTTAATATTATGCTAATTACCCATAACATTTTATAATAAAAATGCAATTTATTTGTTGGGGGAAAAGAGCTAGTCCCTATACGTGTTTTACTGGTTGCTCAGGCCAGATCATCAGGAAACCTTCTTCCTAATTTTAGAGAAGCCAAAAATACTCTATACGTAATAAAATTCTACAAAACACAATGAGAATTATGATGTTAATAGAATAATATTACAGAATATTAAAGCTTCAACAAAATACCAACAAACAAACAACGTTTTTATTTTTCCTTACTGTCCTTCTACAATTGGATGGTTTTTTGCCATCACTGAAATACGTATAGGGACTAGCTCTTTCCCCCAACAAATAAATTGCATTTTTATTATAAAACGTTATGGGTAATTAGCATAATATTAAATAATTAATATTTAAATTCCCAAAAATTTTATTAATAAAAATTATAATTTTTAGAATTGTAGAATTTTATATAAATTTTAGAATTTTAGCCAGGGATGGGTACCTTTATACAAAATAAATACGTAAGAATCTTAAAATTTGGTGTGGATTACTTTCAAAGCAAAATAAAACAAAATATTGTCAGGACGCACACAATGTGTGTGGGCACATCTAGTCAATCATAGTTTTATAGAAAACCAAGCTCATATCGAAGTAATTAGCATTATTATTAAACAAAGTTGTTGATTGTTGTTGAATGCTTACAACTCACAATTTTTTTGCGAAAGGCAACTGTATCCATTTCGGGTCGGTGTTTGACTGCAAAGTTCGAAGGTCGATTAAAAATAAATCGAACTAACATAAAAAACGCCGCGACACGGGTCTTCTTCTTTAGCCTCTATTTTCACCCCTCACTCTCAGAATTGATCTAACTTTTGCTAACTTGAATTTGTTCCACAGTGTAATAGTAGACGAGTGGCTTAGTTAATGAAACAGATCTCAAATAATGTATTTGAAGTTGGCAACACCACCACCATTAGTTAGCAATGTTGGAATTTGTGGTACAATTAATTGTAACAAATTTGGTACAATCGACTCATCAGTGGTACATTTCATGCTTTTTTGGTACAATTTCATCTAAAATATATTCAGTAATTTTTTTTTTATTTAATTACCCTTTTTAATAAATAATAATCTTTTCATAGTTCTCCTACTCTTTCTAGAACTAACAAAATTGCAACATTTTTGATTTATGTTCTGGCTTTTTGTTATTTACTTTGATAACCCTTATATGTACAAACTAGGTACCCGCCATTTCGTGAGCGTCCTTGCAATATTTTGTTCGATTTCGAAAGCAATCCATACACCAAAAACCTTTTTTTTTAGTGGCGCCTTGAACTATGTTTCAGTAACGGTTATGTATTTACTTTATAAAACAGCGCTATCTGTTAGTGGTTAGTGCTTCAGTTATAGTTTACGTATTTACTTTACTACTAAAATAACTGCGTATGTTCACTGCTTTTTCTCCACTTTGTCTTGGAATTTTTTTATTTTTGCGCAAAAAAGTATGCTAAATTGGAATCAGGATAATAAGGTACCTCTTCACAAAATTTTTTTAAAATCCATCCAGTAGTTTTAACGTGATGCGAACGCAAAAGAAAAGTAGACAGACAGATGTAGAGACAGGCAGACAGACGGAAATGAGTTACTATTTTATTATATGATATAGATAATGATATTTATTATGTGTATAGATAGATATTTTATTATATGTATAAATACAAAGCCTTTTTGCTGAACATTTTTGCATTTTCTGCCGTATATGATATATTTTTCCATTATTTTTAGTGCGAAATCGTAAGGTATTTTTTTTTTTTGGTAATTAGATGACTCTATAATTGTTCTTTCAAATAACTGCAGACATACACTCTGGCGGAGTTTCAAGCAATTGATGAAAATTATTTGGTTACACTACAATTTCCATCAATTGCTTGAAACAGAAACAGAAATTATAGTAATCAATTTTAATTATTACTTTATAGTATACAAACTTTGATTTGTCCTCTTTTAATGTCAAACTACTGAATTTTTGTTTTGTTTGTTATTTTTTTCTTTTCACTTAATGCCAAGTTTTGGTACAATTGATGTTGATTTGGTACAATTTTTTCTTTGGGCCGGTACAATTTAAACATTGTCATATCCCAACACTGTTAGTTAGTATTTAAATGGTAACAAAAAGTAATTTTAACAACTAAATTCAAATTTTTGTGGTGTGAAATTAAAGCATAGTTTAGGCATGTAATACGGTTTTGAAAAATGGTGCAGCCATGATTAATTTGCTACAGTTTAAAAGTTTTTCTAGTTTAATGTTTTATAGCGTGGACAGACAGAGAGAGTTAATATGCATTAAAAGCACAATAATGTGAATTAAAATTTAACCCTGACGGATGACAGTTATGTGCATTTAGCATTGTTTGTCAAGCAAATTTATTTAGCATTTACATATGTATATGTGTTTTGATTAAATAAATAGAAGACGGAAAGTGCGATTGACAGCTATGTTATTGGTAAATAAATCTGGATTTATTTCAAAGAAAGCTGGAATTAGTTTTTATGCAAGTGGTCGGTCCATAATTCATTTTTAAATTATTTAAAATTTTAAATGATTTTAAATAATTTGTCATTATCTGATTAATTGTCGACTGTGTTGCCATATTGCAATTGCTGTTATGTGTAAATTCACAAGTTAAATTGAATTCAGACTGTTAAGGCATATTAACTTTGTCGCTTGTCTACGCTATTAGATGATTTGTAATGTCGACTGCTGTATGGTTGATTTTGAAACTTTTATAGACTCTCTTTTCTATTCTTCTCGTTTGTTATTAAAATAATCCCTCAACTTTCAAATGAATAAGTTAAATACTTAAATGTAGGATTGATTTACATGTTGGTTTCTATGTGGTACCTGCAACAAAGAAGAATAGTTGTCAGTAAAGGTAAGCGTTTCAAAACATTGAAAGATATTTTAACCCGTAACCCCATTGTGTGGCACCCTTACTAGATACACTTAACGTCCTTCTGTCGATGCGATGAACCGGGCAAAGCTGAGAGATAAAATATCTTTTCCTCAAACTCATCACTATGATAACTTCTGGAATAGATGCAGTCTCAATATAATGAAAAATAATCATTGAAGCTACATTCTTTAATGGCTTATATTTATATCTCAGAAGACTTCAGAATACTGGTGGTAGTCGTAGTTTAACAAAAAACTGATTGTCGAATGTCTTCCCTTCACATTAAATGATGGATGAAAACTAGGATTCACATACAAACTTTGTTTAGCATAATTTCATTTCGGACAGTACAATTTAAAAAGCCGTTTGGTACTAATTATAAATTTCATTTACAATCCGTGGTATGGGTAGATCAAATACACTTTGTACATCTATAAATTATCCTTTAAATTATTAGATGTTTTGTCTTTAGTGTGAAATTTTCTAAAAATGAAAA
The DNA here is from genome assembly GCA_949628195.1 of Phasia obesa. Taxonomy (NCBI): domain Eukaryota; kingdom Metazoa; phylum Arthropoda; class Insecta; order Diptera; family Tachinidae; genus Phasia; species Phasia obesa. Next base: position 113,637,057 of record OX451219.1, on the reverse strand, counting down.
TAAATTTGTAGTTTCTAAATGGGTAAGCTGATTTCATTGAATCTTCACACTAGTATGAAAGAGGTATAGTCAGTTGTTTTGAATATAAATGTTTAGAAACATTTTTTTAAAACATCAGATTACGAATTTAAAAAATTCTTTTTGTAAATTTTGTATTTTTAATTTTATATTAAATATATTTAATTATATTTATGTTTTTACATTATAAATAAGTGATGACAAATCCAATTTTTTAATGAATGTAAATTTAGTTTTGAAAATGTTTTTCAAGCTTGATGGTAAAATTGAAATTTTATTTGTGAACTTTTTAGTTTAAATAAAATGAAAGTTTTAATTGTTTAAAATGTGTAAAAGTAGAGAGAAATACAAACCTATTTTAGTCAACAACTATTTTTTCGTTATATTTGTTTTTATTTCAATTCCTTTTACCAAAATAAGTTTAGAAAAAAATATTTATATTATATTTATTATTAAAACATAATTATTTTACTTTATACTATGTCCTCATACCAAGTACTCAATGCATTGTAAAGATTACGTATGAGTACGACACGTTAACAACTTTTGTTTTTTTATTTCAGGACACTGTACGTATGATGAATATTTAATTGTCGTTTAAACTGCATACGCCATGTGTTACTTTATTATATTTTTCTATAATATTTTAGAAAAACAGTACACAGATAATTTTTTTTGATATGGTTCAGATGTAATTTATATAATTTTATGAAACGGTTTAAATATGTGCTTAATTCGAAAAGAATAAAATACATAAATGAATTCACTAAAAATTTAATGAAATTTGTATTTGAAACTAATAAAATAATTTATTTTATGCAAATTTTTTTTTCTGTGTACCAAATGCGAGTAGTATGTAGAATAATTAATAAATGTTATTAAATATTGATATAACTTAATCGAATTTAGCTGTCAATCAACATCAGCTAATTGTTTTTATTGGTGTTAAACAAGCCACGACAATGCTGTACTACAAAAATAGCTTAACCTTCACCACAGATGGAAACTATATTTATTATTATGAAGGGGAATACCAAACCAGAACACTAACTTCATGGAACCCTTATCGACTCCCTTTGTTCCTCAATGATTTCTGGTATCCGACTGGAAATTTACGAATACCTTATAGCTTAGACAGACTATATAGTCAATGTACATTCAAATTAACTTGTAAATTTATACTGAATATAGTTATTTCAATATGGCAACACAGTCGACAATCAATCAGATAATGACAAATTATTTAAAAATTTCAATAATGTAGCAGTTTCATAAAAAGTAATTTCAGCTTTCTTTGAAAGAAATACAGATTATTTTACCAATAACATAGCTGTCAATCGCACTTTCTGCCTTCTATCTATATATAAATTTGCTTGACTAACAATGTTAAATGCACATAACTGTCGTCTGTCAGGGTAAAATTTTATTCACATAAGTGAGCTTTTAATGCACATTAAATCGTCTGACGTCTGTGTACGCTATTATTTTCATTGAGTCTCGTGCTGCCAATAGCCTTTTACTCTCGTTTTTAGTGAGTTCAGACTGGCGACTAATACATGTCGACATTCTTCCTTCATTCTTGGTAATTGCGAACATTTTCTTAAGGCTAAGATCTTCACAGAATTGCCTCGTGAAGCCTGCTAGCCTTTTAGTTCGGTGTTGTGGGTTCAATTCGCATCAAAGACTCTGAAATTTTTCACTATAAGTTGGCAGGTAGATGTGTTCAAGATTAACGTGGGCTCCTGCCACGGTGGCTTTATCCCACGGTGCTCTTAACACCGAGTGAAATAAAGACGTAGACTAGCGCCCCCATTGTGTAGTATAACAACACTTTACGATTGCCACCAATCGCAATTTTTGTGTATACAGTCACAATGAGTAGCAATTTATACAATATGGAAAGCCTTTCCAAGGCAAGCCTAGATCCATATTATAACCTCTTGCTTAGGGGTTTGGAGACTATCCAAACTCCGTCTGTTGAGAGTGCAACAGCACACTTGATCGACCTTACACCACATCTGCAATAATCGATCTTAATCCACAACTACCACGTGTACCCCCGAAGGGGACCTCACCAATAACCGGTCACAGAGAGGATAGGCTCTCTGTGGGGCCACCGATTCCCGTGGTACCAGTCCACTGGTCGGGCCTCGAAGAGGACCCGTATGTTTTAACACACAGACCTTTTCTTCCAGATTTAGGCTCTAGTGCCCCTATTTTCCCCGAGTGAACCGCGTCAAAGCATTTGCCATTACTGCAGTGACAATTGGAACCCCCGGGGGTAAAGTTGGCAGGTACTCTAGAAAGAAGCTTGCATATAATCTGGGTGTCTACAAATGGTTGACTGCGTTAGTGACAGGTCACGGACTCCTAGGATTATATCGCCAAGTTAAAAATCGAAGTAAGACGATACTTGCAGACTGTGCCTGGAAAAAGGCTAACATTTAAAAGCTTAGGACTAAGGGCAGATACATATTATATGGAGATTGAAACGATAATTATACAATTGTCATTTCGCATGTTCCGTATGTGATTTTTAAAATACAGTAGTTTTCCGGTTTAACGAGCTGGTGGTTTGTCAGGCCTGTTCCTTAAATCGAAAAGTTTGCTATACGCAGTTCTACTGATTACTGACTAATAGTATTACTGATTAATAAACAACTAGAATTGAGTTTTTAATAGCTTATTTTGTTTAAAATAGCTTTTTAAGCTATATAACATACAAAAATTAAAAAAGAATGAATTCATATCACATGTAGAGCACATAAAATGTGAAAGTAATGCCTTGTGCAGATGTCTTTCCCGCAGGGACGTACGTTTTAGGTAATGCCTTCCAAGAAAAAAAAAAATACCGGTTTCGTCGGCATTTAAAACTGCATCCAGTGGTAAATTATTTTCTAAAATAACTTGCTGCAGTTTCCTCTTAAAAGGTTTAACATCTAGTGTCTTAGATGAAAGTTTTTCTACACTTTGTTTTAGTACCCGAATGCCAAAACGCTTTTTGAATCTGGTCAACCACCCGTGGCTTGTAAGGTACTCAATGGAACAAAAAGACCTGCTCGCTAAAAGCAATGTTCGCAGAATCGAATGGTCGTAAAACCGGAAAACTACTGTATTTATTTCAGACTTGATAAAAAATGTACATATCGTTACCTTAATATAGAAAGGCCCTAACTCGTTTTTTTTAATCGAGTTTTTTGCATATTTGGATAGATTATCTTCCAATACATATATATATATATATATATATATATATATATATATATATATATATATATATAGCATTAAAACGCTAGGAGAATTTAATAAAAAATTGTACTAAAAAATAATTTGCGACTACAAAACTATATTTTTTATTAAGTTTTTCCTTCTCCTGTAAAGTAGGAAAAACGTTAGTTAGGGCCTTTCTATATGAAGGTATCAATATGTATGTTCTACCTCCCTGTAGGTAGGAGAATCAATTTAAAGATTAGACGGATATCCATGTTGAAATATATTCTCCAATCGTAATTTCTTCCCAAACTGTTATTAAATGAAAAATCTAAATTTCCCAAATAAAAGAAGAAATAATAAACTCATCAGAAAGGTCGAAATTTTACCAACTATACGAAATTTAGCAGAATAATGAAAATTAAAAAAAAAATCTTTAGTTTATCAAAAATCTGGGAATAATTCTTAGATTAAAATACGTCCACTAATCTGTTCTATCGTACGCTAATTTAATTTAAGAAAAATATTTTTTTTTGTTTTAATACTTTTAAAGTGGTTTCAAGGAATAAAACTAAAATCGTAAAAAATTGAATTGTAGATTATAAATAATACTTATGTATATAAGCTTATACATACAACAACACATACAATGCCGTAACATGTTGAAACTAACAAATTTAAGTTAATTAGAAACTTCATTATTTAACCGCTACTACCCTCATCAACACTTTGATGGGTTTTGTTGGTCTTCTCTTGCTTCTGCCGTTCTTCTTAACATGTTCAACTGTTGACTGTTGACCATGTTTAGTTTTATAGAAAAACCCAATACATCATATACACACACATGCATTAACGATATGTATAAAACTGACTCATGCGAGTATTAGTATCGACATATAAAGACACACATGTGATGGACAGTTTTTAAAAGGTTCTATGAACTTCCTTTTTGATTTAGTTGTTAGCCGGCATTCTAACTTATTACACGTTTCTTAGTTGTTGATGAAAACAAAAACAATAAAATTTATATTGTCCAGAGAAAAGGAAAATTGATTGTAAGAGAAAAATCATTTAAACACAAAAACGGTTGTTACACACGTTTATATTAATGTATGTAAAAAAGTTTTATACAAATCTAAGTTAATTATATATCTGTGGCAATAAGGAATAAGTGCTTAAGTCCACTTAAGCAAAAATTTAGTTACTGGTACCTTTGAAATCTGCGTACTTCAAAGTACCCATGTGCAAATTTTCAAATATTAAGTAAAATTTTTCAGGAAGTTATAGCAAAATAACTTTCTGCTTATCTTTTTTCAATGTCGAATCGCATTTGGAAAAAAATCTTAAGAAACTAGAAGCTATTTTTCGAAATCATAGAAACTTCTTTCACAACTTATTAATTGCAACGCCTACGTACTTTTGGTAGATATAAGATATGTTTTTAAATCATACGTTTGACTCCCATAGGTAAACTTTAAAGATAAGTTATTTTTTTGAAAAATTTATTTGAAAGTTTAAAATTGCTCTCCTACAAAACTTAAAAATCAGACTTAAGCACTTTTTCCTTATTGCCACAGATATTTGTTGTTTGTTGTACAATTTATTTTATTGATTTTTGATTTAGTAATTTAAAAATACTTATTTGTAAGTGAATTATATAGAGTGTTTTGTTCTAATATATAAAAGTGTTTTCCGTGTTTTTATTACAGTTTTACCCATGAATGGACAAATGGCTAACAATAATTCACGACAAAGGCGTGATCATGATGGTAAGTTAAATTTGCAAAATTATAATCAATTTGGATTTGTATCAGTTGCATATCGGGGGCCTCAAATAGAAAGGCCCTAACGAAGCTAATTGTAACTTTACAGGAGAAAGTAAAAATATAATAGAAACTGTAATATTCGCAATATAATTTGTAATGTGAACCTACTGGTGAAGGCGTTATTTTTTACATTATTGCAATAAATATTTGTGACAAGGTGTATTTGTGTGATATGCATTATAATCACTGGAAAACTCAATTTCGTAAAAAGGACGAGTTAGGAGGCCGTTCTACTTGAGACCATCGATAAAATATTATTTGCCAAATAAAAGTAAATTAATACATTTTTGGGCAGTTAACAACACTTAGTTTTTGTATCTACATGAAGTTAGACAAACCAATATGCATATATAGGGTAGACCATTTAGAATGAAAAGCTACAAAAAACTATACACAAACGCACACCGTAATTTAATCCTAAAAGCATGCAATACAAATTCAACAATAAATATTTCTAAATTTTAATTAAATTTCTAGTATTATTTTTTACTAGATGTGCCTACACACGTTGTGTGCATCCTGACAATATTTCGTTCGTTTTTGCCCCACCAAATTTTAGAAATCTTATGTATTTACTTTATATCCCTAGATAAAATTCTAAAATTTTCTATAAAATTCTAAAAGTCTAAAAAATGATTGTAAAGCTCTGTAAAAGCTCTGTAAAAGTTGTTTAAAATATTTTAATAACAATGCAATTCCACAAAGTAACTGCTATTTGGCAGTTGAAATGTTGATCAGTTATTTTTGGGGAATCAGAGGGTATCAATCTTTGGTTCCTTAGTTTGGTGGCAAGGCTGCTGCCTTTTATTAAGAGTGTTGTTGATCCATGGCCTCCAAATTTGCCACCTACCCGAAGTTTACTATAACCATTTCCTGCTATAGTAGGATGCTTAATACGGTTATTCGTCATATATTAGGTCGCCATATTCTCCTCTATGGAAACAGGGTGCGCCACGTGAAGGCGGAGGTTGACATTAAGGTCGTAGAGGCTGTGTGACGCGTATTAACCTCTTACACCTCGGCTATTTGGTAGTAAGTAATTCATGTTTTATGAGTATTTTAAAACCGTGTTTAAAATATTCCCTATTGAATTCATATTGTCATTATTTTAAAACAACGCCATCTGTTGTGCAACCATGTTTAAAATATACCGCTTTCAAAAATAAAAAAATAAAAGATGCCTTGTGTGTACTTTCACTGCTTTTTCGCCACCTTCTCTTGTAAATAAAATATTTTTGCGGAAAAAAATTGGAATCAGGATACGAAGGTACCTCCTCACAAAATTTTCTTAAAATCCATCTAGTAGTTCTTAAGTTATGCGAACACAAAAAGAAAGACAGACAGACAGGAAATGAGTTGCTATTTTATTATATGTATAGATTAATGCAGGGGTATGTCGAAAGTGACCACTAACTAAAGGGATCCCTTTTTGACCCTCTTCGGTCCTCAATGATTTCAGGCAGCCGATTAGTATTTTACAGCTGCATATAACTTTCGTTGAGTCTTCGTGCTAACATTAGCCTTTACTCTTGACTACAGTGATTTCAGACTGTCAATTGTCACTCTTGTCCTTCATCCCCATTGCAGAATCTCTTGCTAGTGTTTAACTATTGAATCAAAATTTAACACTATGCTAGCTAGTGCTGGACATTCACACACTACTGCACTACCTTCTGAACTTCTTGCACCGACAGGTTAAAGCGACAAGCCGGGCACGGTATTAAACCTGTATCACATTCAGAACCTTCAGGAAAGGAGTCCTTCTTGATATTATTACTTCCAAAGTATATGGGGACATTAGTTTGAAAGGCTTGCAATTTTCGATTGTTCCAATTCCTTCCAACTGGCCAACCATGTACTAATATTGTAACGCTTATACTCTCACCGCCTCCAATGGAACATATAGTATATGTTCCAACATCAAAATTTTTTACAGGCATTCCTACTTGTCAAGCTTTTGGCTTTTTCTTATTTAGTCAAACAATTTGTAAAATTTTAAAGTATAATTTCCCTGGTAAGCTGAATTAGGCAATTAGCGAAATAACCATAGGAATTGCTCATCCCATAACAATTAATTTCAATTATTTTTTTTTTGTAATTTGGATTAATAGCACGCCATTAAATTTAATTAAAGCATTTAAATCATTTTTGTTTTGCATTTTAACTCATTACTTATTAATCGGTTCTTTTGTAATTTTCTCCAGTATAATTAAAGGGATCTTTACAAATAATTGAATAGAAATAAATACTTGAATAATGCTTGCAACTTAAAGCATTTTATTTGGCCTTCGACGATATATTGATGGCCGTCTAAATGTAAGAACACAACAAGCGAAGATAGGAGAACGATTATCGTTATTGCGAAGTAGTGAACAATTTTACGAGACTCTTAATGCTCAATGTGGATTCAATGTTGTGTACTTACGCACAGACTTTCGACAGAATTTATGGGTGGTTAAAGTATTAAGGAATCGAAAATCCTTAACGTTCTTGACAGGAAATTCCAGTGCGATGTTCGATAGACTAAACACACTATTCAAGTTTTAAAAGAAGTTTTCAAGTGCCTCGGTTTTTTGAAACGGTGTTAAAGAAACTTCGTTATATCTGATCCCCATACTACTGATACCACCTACATACGGCCAAAAATGGTATACATCTCCCATATATGGGCCGGTGCTCCAAAGTCTGATGTGGAGCTACTCGATCGCGTGAAAGAGAGGTCGAAGAAGCTCTCGGTGACAGTAGGGTATTAAACTCTATTGACTCTCTTGAACATCGACGCAATGTAGGTTGTGTTTCGCTGTTTTATCATTACTATAATGGAATTTGCTTTTCTTTTAATATGGGAAAATCAAATCGAATGCCCACAAACACCATTCCCTCAATCCTCCTTCCCGTAACCTAATTTCCATATAAATGTAGTGTGATCCAGGCAGGGGTGATGGCAGTTTTGAAAGCCACAAAACTGGTGTCTGGACAAGTTTAAAAAGGAGAATAGGTCACTCTGTACGTCGACTAGTAAGGGGCACTTAAAGCCTTGAAAGGAGATAGTATCAAATCCGGACTGGTAGGCGAATGTAAAAAGGCTACCGATGTGCTGGCGGAGAAATAGAGGGTTAGATTGTTTTGGGTCATTGTAATATTGATGGCTGACAAACTTGCAAGATTGGGCTCAGAGGGAAATAATTTAGAATCGGTTAATCCATCAATTAGCTACTACTATAAGATTATATCCGACTGGGTAGTAAAGAGCACCAACCTGTCTTGGAAAGTATGGGGGGATTGCAGAGACTCAAGGGCAATTTGGCCAAGACTGGACGCTGCGAAAACCAAGTTACTTCTGGGTTTAGACAGGAAAGTTTTGAGAGACGTGATAGGAGTGATTACTGGACACTGCGCCAATAGGGCAAGAATTAGCAAAAGGGTCGCCGGTACATCGGACTATTGTAGTAAACTGTGGAGCAAATCGATGGGCTCTTCCACATCGCGCAGTGTAAAATCGAAGATGTCGTCGGCTTCACCAATGGTGGCTGGGTGATAGGAAGCAGTACTTATATAAGTTTCCCTTTTGCCTTTTTGTTTTTCTTAGTTTATTTAGTTAGCTGAAGGGAATCACAATGGACCCTCCAGAACTCCGTGTGAATGTGCCATTTCTAGCAAAACCCTTCTTAACATAACTTAACCTAAACTACACTAAATGTAAAACATGGATCCACTCAGCACACTAGGGACCAAAGTACAATTAAAACTGTAAGTCAACAAGGTCATGGTCACATTGAAAAGGTTAAAACGATTATCGGAGAATATTATTTAGAGCTTTTGGACAGAGAACATATTGGTCAGAGGTAAATCGGCCCTATATAGTAAAGAGAAAAATGCTCTTCCATCAAGACAATTCGCGAGTGCATGTGTGTATTCACTATTGCAAGATTCGTGAATTATGCTACGAACTACCATCCAGCATATTCTCAAGATTTAGCCCCTTGCTGTTCTTATCTGTTTCCAATTTTAAAGAAATGATAATTGATTTTTTCAAACGAAGAAGCCGTCGTTGAACTGTCTGCCTATGATCGAAACAAGTAAAAACTACTGAATAAATTTGAATAATTTTTTGGGGAGGTACCTTAGGTTACCCTTTAGACACATTATTTTTTAACTTGATTGTTCAAATGTGACATAATAAAATACCATCTGTACTGCCGTCCTACAGGACGAAGTGTAGAAGACATTTGTCAAGATCTAAGGTGAGCAAAACATGCATATTTCTATACTGACGTACATTTATTTTTATTTAGCAATAAAATTTAACTGCACTTCAGTTAAATTTCATTGAAAAGTGAAAAAGAAAAACTTGCTATAGAATTTGAACGATAAACTACTTTATTTTGAATCATTTAGTTTGAAAAGAAAATACTTTTTTGTGATTTTGTAATTGATTGGCATGCAAACATGCAATTGCTAGAAGGCTAAAAGAAAAATTGAAAAACTTAACACTAAAAAATGTAAAAGAAAAAAACTAAAATTAATCTTAATCTTAATGCCAGCAAACTAATAAATCGTATTTATTTTCTCAAGATTTTTCAGTTAAATTATCCACCATACGAATATGGATGCACGAAAAGCACATAGGCAAACTGACACGAGTTCTATGGGCTGGGCAGGGTAATCGTTTGAGACAACAGGCCAGCACAAATGGCAAAGTAAAACGATTTCTAGCGGCTGTTCCATATGTTATGGTAATTATAGTTCTAAAATAAATTCTTGCCAAAATTTTATATTGATTATTTGGTCATAGAACTCTATTAGAGATGTCCATCAGGCTGTGATCGACAATAGTTTGGAAACTTTACAGTCCAATTTAGAACCACCTGTACCACCGGCTTTGGTAACATGCCGTGATGCAAATGGCTTAAATTTAATACACAAAGCAGCTGGCTTAGGACATGCTACAATTTTGGAATATTTAATAACCACTTGGCCCGATGGTGTGCATGAGACAGATATTACGGGTAAAACTCCATTGCATTGGGCTGCCAGTGCCAAAAATAATATGCGCTGTTATACTTTGCTCACGCAAGCTGGTTGTGATGAAGAGGCCGTTGACTATGTAAGAAAAATACAAAAATTAAGTAAATTATATTTATGATACACTGTGAATTATTTAATTAAGGAACAGATTTTGCACTATTAGTAAAGTGACGATTTTTAAACTCGATCAATGTTTAAAACTTAAAATAGACAATACGAGATAGTTAAAAAAATATTTTTAAATAATAAATTATATATGTATTTTGAATATTAAAATTTTGATTATTTATTAGTATGAGATTTTGAAATTAGGCTTAAGTTCATTATAACTATTTCCTCTAAGTTTAAAGAATATTAATTACAAATTAGGTGATTTATTTTAAAGAAAAAATGAGAAAATTTTATTTGTTAGAAGCTAGCAGAATGGAATGCATTTCCTAGGCAGCTACGTCCTTCAACAGTATTCTTCGCATCTATCTATGTTAACCATCCAAACTATATATATTAACAAAAATTTTATACGAAAGTTGTCCCAATTTTTTTTAAGAATGAGTTTTTAATGCCCTGATTGTTCATAATTGCCTTGAAATTTTATTAGATATTGAGTAAATAAGCTATACTCTTTAGTTTATCTATTTTCGTAGAGCAAGTTAGTTATAAAGAGCTTAAGCTCCAGGCAGCCTTTAATAGATTATTAAAAAACTATTTAGATTTGCGCCTTATTTTGATGTTGGATGTGAAGGTTTCAGTCTCACTGAATATGACAGATTCCTACTGACTACAATCAATCGCATCATAATCATCACACCTGGCGAATATGCTCTGATATTATTTTGCATTGTTTTTTAAGAATGTTTTTAAGTTTTGCAAACTTTAGCCTGTTTTCGTAATGCCTGGATTATAACCCTTATAGAATTAGCGATTCGATAGCTTAAGTGGTTAGCACGTTGACTACTAAGCAATGGTCACGAGTTCAACACTCAGCCATGGCAATATCAATTTTTCTGATATGTATTAATTTCTCTTTATAATAATACATATCACAGCGACCTCATTCGCCGGTATAACCACATAGCACTAAATCGCCGGCGAAGTAAAATAATTATACATTTTCTATGCTAGTTTCAAATCAATTCGCCTAAATAACAACAGAGGCGCTTGCAACACTGTTCTAAAAATAATTCATGCAAAAAAAAACCGACTTCAAAACAGATAGAAGGGCAACAATTCTAAACTAAAAATGTAAAAAGTAATCTGTAAGAATTAGATTTAAACCAAATAAAATATGCGCCAAAATTAGAGAGAAAAACAAAAGTAAAGACTATGTGAATGTCAAACCTCTCCCTATTACTGTTCAAAAGTTAAGCTATTTTTAGCAGCATCCGTCTTTTATGGGGACACCATTCAAGCCTCTGTGTATAACAATTTCAAAGATAGGGTCACATAGATAAAATAAAATCTCCTATTGGGACACCCTTTAATTTTTACAATTTTAAATTAAAGTCCTGTTGTTATAGAGGACTTGGCCACAAAGATTCTTTGTAAATTTCAACTATCTATCTATAACGGCTCAAAAGCTTAACCATATATATCAAATTACATGAACTACTGGGACACCCTTCACTTTATAATTCCATTTATACTTGTGATAATACCAGAGAAAGTAGTGGACATTCTGCCTAATTTTCAAGTGTTTGTGCTTTACAGTTCAAGAGATAGGGCCATATAGATCAAATTGCACAATTTATGGAACACCCTTTAATTTCTAAATTCAAATTGTATACTTGCTATAGTGGACTTTGGAATACAGGTTCCTTGAAAATTTCAGCTGTCTGTCTATAACAGTTAAAAAGTTTAACCACATACATTGAATTACATTAACATTGGGACACCCTTTTATTTCCAAATTCAAATTTTATACTTTTTGTTATAGCTGACTTAGCAATACAGGATCTTTGTAAATTTCAGCGGTCTTTGTACAACTGTCCAAAAGTATGGCCATATACATCAAATTAAATGAACTGTTGGAGCACCCTTTAATTTAAAATTTTGAATATTTATACATTTTATTATAACGCTCATAGTAATCGACATTCTGTAAAATTTTCAAGGTTTTGTCTATGACGGTTCAAAAGATAGGCATATATATATATATATATATATATATATATATATATATATATATATAGGTCAAATTACGGCACCTATGGGGACACCCTTTAAATTTAAAATTTATTTTTTTATTAATTTCTGCCGTTGGGAGCTATAGCGATATGCAATTTTTTCCAATTTTAATTTGGTGCCCTTTACTGTTCTTAATACACGTAAAAAACATGTATGTTGTATGGGGACACCCTTTAATTTTTAATATAATATACTGTTTTTAAAACGGAACCAACCTGAAAGCATAACCTTTCAAATAAAGAAAAAAAATCGGTTCAGAAATGGCTGAGTTCTGCGGTTACATACATAAAAAAGCAACATTCTGACGAATTGATAACCTCCTTCCTTTTTGAAGTCGGTTAATAATCATAACGTGCAATAGCAGTGTTGCCATAAGCGAAGCTTTACTATCAAACTAACCATCTGTCTTATCTACTACTATCCCTTTCCAAAGGCAGTAACACAGTTAATATCGGAAAGTTTTATAGCAGTTACACAAGTTGGCACAGCATTGAAGATTTAGGTCGATACCGGCTACATAATCAAGTAATTTAGCTGACTATCAATCTGGCCAGTGTATTCGAGATAGAGCTTGTCTTTTGACATTCATTTTCCACATTTCTTTTGAAATCGAAGTGGTCGTCATTCATGATAATTGGATTTGGATATATAATAGCTTCGGTCGATCCTTGTTTCCGTTTAAACCCATAATCAATGTCTCTGTCTTTTATTTTATATATTTGAAATGCAGTTCTTTATGACAAGAGCTACAACTTTGCCTCAGAGAGTACATCAAAATTTCAAACGGTTTGCAAAATATGAGCTTGAGTAAATGATAATTTTTTGCAAAAATGACATCGAGGCCCCACATCTTTGAGGGCCCATAAAAAAAACCTGGAGGACTTTGGGAAAAACTGGGAGAGAGGGGTCTTTTTTTTTGGTCTTTTATCACGTAGTAATGTCCGTATATGATTATTTTTTTCCGTGTTGCACTGTGTAATATAATATAAAATAATAAAAAATAATAAAAATATTTTATTGTTAAATATAAGAGGTCGAATAAAAAGGATCAATTCAAATATTATTATAATATAATATAATATATATAATATATTTATAATAAAATTATAATTATAAACATCAAAATTTCGAAATTTTTTATTTAGAACTCTAACGTTTTCACTAACTTTTAAAATATATTTTTGCTGTTGGAATTATCAAAAACTACTAGCTAACCCGCTAAATGTGTAAAACAGAATCCAATTTCTTATTAAAATAATTCACAGTGTTAGTCGGTGTTTTTTTTTTGTAACTCATTTATATATAACAAATTTCCAATTTACATTTCATAATAAAAAAAAAACTAATTGAAAAAAATAATAAATACTGTAGAAAATGAAAACACCTTCATTTTATCGTCACAAACCACATGAAATTGAACGTGCTTTTCTGACGTACGTACCGGAAGCACCGCGTGTGTCACCGGATGTCGCCACTGATTGGGAGGCCTTAAGTGATGATAGCGGTAATGGCAAGGTTTGTTGGCTCTATTGCTTAAATTATCTTTTTGTTGTTATTTGGCTTAAAATAATATCTATAATTTTACTTGTAGAAACCTGATATTAAAATACCCGAAATGAATGGTTTTGGTAGACATTCAAATGCAGAAAGCAATGAAAATAATTCAGAAGTCGAAATGATAGAAGCGTAAGTTTAACAATTATACACTTAAACACTTTTAATTTGAGAGTAAATCTAAAAATGTATGTATACGAGTATGAAAACAAAACTTATTATTTTGTACAAACAAAGAGAACACAAAAAAAAAAAATGGTGTCAAAGCAAATATTTAACGAAATTAACGTACTTACTGAGTACTTAATGGTATCTTTTAATTAGGTTAAACAAATTCATAAACGTTATTATATAGGGGTTAACCCCGTAGGCTAGTGGATAGTGTGTTAGTCTACCAGTATAAGGGTTGAGGGTTCGATTCCAAAAGAGTCTGGGTGTTTCACTACAGCTAATAAAGGACTGCTTTGCTATGCTCGGTAATTAAGTTAGAATATATTTTGTATTTTTATTGTAGCAGTAAAATAAATCATCTATACATATAGGCGTACTACCGAAACAGACCACTTACCCTTCTTTCTACGGGATACTTCATTGGTAATTAACAGCTATCTTACTGTCATTGAGTTTCCAGCTGTCACTAGCCCTTACTTTCGAAAGTAGTGATTTTACATTAACAGCTATCGATCTTCTTCCTTGAAACGGAGTACCTCTGCAGATCACCATCTTACATTAGCTGTTTGCCAACTGGTTGTATTGTTTGTGACAGAAAGCAACAAAACCCTTCAGAATATGCTCTGTATTTTCTTTGTCGTAATCAAAAAATCTATATCGGATGTTGCTGTTAATGCATAGCCTGATTAGTTATTTCCACAAACTTCAACTGAGTGTGAAGAGCCAATGAAAACTCTTAGGTTATTTTTACTTACAGACATGAAAGCTGTAGCCATATGTCCAAATTGTAAGCTTCGCATGTTCTAATCCGGGAAGGTTAACCCAGTACAATCCGTGGTATTCTTGATCTCCACCCAGATTTTTTTCGGTTTGACCCAAAAGGGTTGCGGTCCGACAATGGTTGTACTTGCTATACTTCTGGCTGCCTTTTTACTCTCCAGGGAAAGTAGCTCTGTTGGTGCTGCCTAAATGATTAAGTCTTTTACGGCATTCTCAAGATTACTTGAAGGGAAACTTATATGAGCTAAGTGCTTTGATTGCAGCTTAGCTATCATAAAGGATAGTTATCTTCCTTCTCTTCTAGCCCCTGTTATTATTACAAATTAAGTACATTCTTCAATAGCTTGAATCTTCGCTTGCAAAACTTTGGGGGTTTTTTCTATAGCTTAATAATTCTGATTCGATATCCTACTAACCTTTGGTGGGATTCTTCCAACGTTATGGTTTCATCCTTATACTGCCCTTCTCCTGCGATTCTAAAGATATTTCCACTTTACCAGAGGTGTGACATGAAGGAGGATTTCCATGTTCGCTGTTAAGCAGAGGCACGTTAGCTTCTGTAATTTCTCGATGTGATGACACTAGTCGCAGTTAGCCTAACCCATTCACACCTAGTCATGTGCCACAGGTAATAATTCTTCTCACCATCATAGCGTACATTTGTCGCAAAATTTTAGATATGCAGCCCCAAGATTTTCCTGGTGGGTACGACAGATCTGCATACCATTAGTGCCCTGAATGCTTTATTGACAGTCGTCCCTAAATATTGTTTGTATTAGAATTCAGTTCCTGTCCCAGTTACTTGAACTCCGATGATTCGTCTATTGCCGCACCGTCCACTCGGATGATTTGCCAGCATGTGAATTGCCTTTTTCTAGGGATGGGAACTCTGGTAGTCTTAGCTGACTTTATGACAATCTTTCATTTTCAGTCAATCTGAATTCATTTTGTTTGGACTTCTACTCAAGCCCCTTGCAATAATAATGATGTCGTTTACATAGGATTGACATTCGATGCTAAAATGTGATTACTTTTGTCCCAACCACCAACAATGACACTTTTAAAAAATGTCAAATTCACTATCCAACGCTGACGCTACGCTTCTTAGATTTGCTTTTATTTGTTCGGGGTCTGTTCAAAAGAATGGGTGAATTTTGAATTTTCGCGGGCTGTGTTCTGTCGATTATCGAAATTTTTTGTTTGTTATATTGGTACACATGTGTTGGCATTATCAGCCAATTTGCATTAGTAGTTTGTTGCTGACAACGAAAAATGTTAGTCACGGTTGTGTGTGTTCTTTGATTTTTGACTTTTGACATCTGGCCACTTTCATTGGGATAATTGGGCTTTGGTTTCGACGTCATAACCATATATCCACTTTTCGTCATCAGTTATGACCCTTTTGAGCACATCTGGATCGTCGTTGATCGTCGTGGATGTCATTCAAATGACGTTGGTTTTGCTCAAAATTTAGCAATTTTGGGACAAACTTCGCTGCCACAAGTTTCATCGCATGATCCAATTAAAATGCCAACATCCTCTGAAACTTCCCTAATAGTGATTCGACAATTTTTCAAAACAATTTTTTTCACTGCCCGCCAAGAGCTTTCTTTTGATCAGACCCCGTACATGATTATTTTTTACAGAAAGACAACGTTTGTCGCTTTGATTTAGGTTTAATTGCATTTATTTCAAAAGATTAAAATATTTATTTGTAACAATATTTTTAAATTAATTTTTTATGTTTTATTTTGATTGCCACATAAGTGTCAGTGCTCATGAAGATGAAGACAAAGATGCCATCCAAGTCGACCAAGACGAAAAAAGTGCTGCAAAGGAAGATGAAGATAAAAAACAGCAAAATGAAGATACAGAGGAACAGCCTGAAAAAGAAGATGGTCAGGAAAAAGGAGAAGAAGTAGAATCAGAATCAGAAAATGCTAAGGAAGGCAGTGAGGATCAAGAAAAAGAACTTGAGGAAAATGAAGAACCACAAGATGAAGTAAGTAAAAATTTAATTTTTAATTTTATTCAGTTAAGCAATGAAAGCACTATCTTTTAACTGGTTAGGAGTGCATATATGTACATATATTATACTAAAAGCTTATTAAAGCTTTTTTTAAACATTTTTATTTGATAAGGCTCGTTTGAAGAAAATTTTTAGTTTTTATATAAAAAGAAATAATTGGGATTGTATATAAGCGAAATTGATGATAACAAAAAAGGAAATGTATTTATCTGTATATATATATAAAAAAACGAATTTTAACTAATGAAAAAATTAAGCTTAAACAGCACCAAATATTCTAAAGCCATTCTCAAAAGCTTCTGCTCTGTATATTCTCTTGCCATTTTAAGCTAAATGTAAAATTAAAAGCTTACATTTGAACTAAAAATAATATATTGTAAATACAAAAAGTTCTGTTAAAAGTAAGCCATTGTCGGCTGTGCAAAATAATTAAAAAAATAAAACTTTTTCTATTTAAGTTTAAATAAATTTTATGTAAGTATTCATTATTGTCACTGATGTTGTAAGTTTTTGGTTTATTTCCTTTTATTTTTACAAAATCAAAAAAAAAACTGCTTCCAAAACTCATTGTATTTTAATTTCTTACAAAAATTTTGTATAAAAATTTCTTTAAAAAAATTATAAAATTTTTAAGAATTTAGAGAAAAATCAGTCGACAATTGTTTACTTTTGCAGAAACATCAAACTCACGCCGATACCACTGCAAATTTAATAAAGGACTTAGACGATGGCGATAAAATTGAGATTAAAAGTAATGAGAGAAACGAGAGTAACGAGCATGAGGCGGAAAATAAAGATGGCAACAATACTGTTGATGATACCGAAGAGGTTGAAAGCGAAGACACCGCCCATAAGAAGAATGAAAATTCTGAGCATGAAATCGATGGTTCAGAAGAAAATGGTATTGGTATAATGGAACAAGAAAGTGATAATAATGTAAAAGAAACCTTAGAGAAGAACATCGATAATGGGAAAAATAATGAAATTTTAGATACGACTGCAGGTTTAAAAGACAATGATGAAAATGGAAAAGACATTTTGGAGGTTGAAAATACAACAAGCCTTAAAAATGAGGCAGGTGAGACGGAGATACCTGAAAGTCAAGAAACTTTGGAGGAGAATACAAATAATGAGAAGCATCAAGAAATGTTAGATGAGGCCACAAATGTAAAAGAAAGTAATGAAAAAGCTGAAGCAGAAAATGAAAACAGCACAAGTGGTAAAACGGAAACTATAGAAGTACTTAAACCTGATAGCGAGTTAAAAACTCTTCAAGAAGAAGATCAAGAAAACGTTGCAGAAATTAAAAAACAGGAGAACGAAAATGATAAAAAGGAAGATCAAGGTGATAATAAAAAAACAATAGGAGAAACTCTGGAGACAATAAAAGACGAAGTAAAGGATAATGTGAAATATTTGGCCCATCAAATTAAAGGTGTTTTCAGCGATAAAGATGACAAGGAAGACACTGACAAGAAGGACAATATTCATGATACCGAAAAGAACGATTCACAAAGAGAAGACGGAAAAGAAAATGATAAAGAAGCTCACGATATTAATGATAGCGAAAAGGATGATTCACAAAGAGAAGATGGAAAAGAAAATGGAGAAGAGGCTGATAAGAAAATAGAAAGCAAATCAGCAATGAACTACAAGGAGAAAGAAGATGTGAATAAACAAAAAAATAATGGAGAACCCACAGAAAATGAAGGACCCAATGAAAACCAAGAAAAAACTCAGATACCAAATACAAACACACAAGAAACTAAAACAGAAGGTGAACCACCCAAGAAAGAAAATGAAATAGGAAAGGAAGACATTACTCAAAATCCAACATCTGCTGGCAGTAGTAACGATGATAAAGATTCTAATAATTTAAACGAAAATGAGCAATCGGAAACTCTAATAAATGTAAATTCTCCAACAACTTCTAGTCCAAGTTCCAGCAGTTCAAATGAAAATATTCCGTCAAAAGTGCAAACTCCTCCCTTAACAGCTACCCAAACAACATCTGAAGCAACCCCAAAGACAGAAAATGATAAGACTGAAGAAGATGAAAATAATAATACGAGCGACCTTACTAATGAACTGCAAAGAAATAAAACAGCTACTGAAAGTGATATTATACCCAAAACAAACACCTCGGATGAAGTTACCGATCAACAGTTTAAAGAACTTGATAAATCCTTAGAAGAATACAAAGAAACTGAAGAAAATGTCATGGAAGAAAAAGAAAAGGATATTGGCGAGAAGTTAGAAGAAATGGCAGATAATCTAAAAGACAATGTTAAAGAAATGACTGATAAGGTTATGAATGTCTTGGCAACATCAAGCAACAAAAAAGATGAAGGCAACAAATTAGAAAATAAATCTAATGATGTAGCGAGACATGCAGAAAGTCCTCTAAAAGTGAGATCTGCCACAAAAGTGGCAAAAGATAGCGAAAGTAGTGACGATACAAACGATGAAGATGAGGTACAATTTGGCACCCTCTAACTAGTAGAACTCTGTCAATCGATTGGAATTTTCCCTAAAAATAACTCACACTTTTTTTGCACTTGGATTACTATCCCTAACTAACGCTACAAAATTCTCTTTGATAGTAGTTGTCCAAATAATTTACTGTACTCGTATATGTTACTTAAAGCACTTGTAGTTATATTTTACTTGAAAGTATACTCGTATGATTTGCTCTCGAAATTTTAATAAATATTTGAAAACTAAAAAATGTGATTTTCTGTAACTGTTTGCAATTTGTGAAAAAAAAAGTGAAGAGATTGTGAAATTAATAATCTGCAATTTTTAGAAGGAAATTATATTTGCAATTCACTATTGAACTTGTAAAATAACAATTTATGAAATAATAGTAGCAAACACTGATATCCTTAAATCAAACACTGATAGGGCCGACAGTGTAAAACCTCCTTATTTAATTGAAAATTTCTCTTTTACGCGACTATGATTGACGATTGTTACACTATTTGTGGGCTGGGAATTGACTATTAAAAGATTATGACTAGACCATGATAGGGAAATAACTTGAATACAATATTCTATGACATGACATCGAATAAACCATAAATAAAGTGGCTATGAAAACTTTAATATTAGACCATGACAAAATTTTCTGTAGGATTTTGAATGTGAATATGTCTAGATTACACGTTAACACCGTTAACACTGTCTTGACTATATACTAGACTATGTCTACTCTCTGAAACATATATCTAGACTATCAAAAGATCATAATCAAGGACTAGAAATTAATTAGGTTATATCAAGGCCACGAGTAGTCTATGACTTCTCAATAACTATACTATAAATTGGTTAAGACTAGGTTAGGTTAAATTGGGTTATACAGGTCACCAGTTTTGTATTCAAAACTCGACTCAATTGGGTCGTTGTGGTCCCTTTGTGGCGACTGAAAGAGGAATGAGCAAGAATATCCTTAAGGTTTCCGCAGATCCACATTTCGTCTATTGCAAAAACATCACGAGGACCGGATAAATCAGTTAATCCTTATAATATCGCAAGACAAGATTATTTCTGAAGTAATTCTAGAAGTATGACTACTCCATGACTAGAGTATGTCTATGCTCTTATGATTAAAAATGATAAGACTATAACAAGACCGATAATATGATTACGATTACACTTTATATGAACTATGATGGGATATAACTGGGCTATGGATACATTATAAATAGATTATTATAAAGTATGACTAGATTATGTAACTATGTGTAGACTATATTTATAGGTCGATTATGGATGGCAATCCAACCTCAGTTGCGTTATAAGTTGCCGAAATTGTATTACATATGGCAACTGGCAACTTAAAGTTGTTAATTTCAGTTACCAAATTGGCAACCATAAATTTGTAGTTGGTGTTGATTTTTTCACAGATTAAGCCAAAAAAAAAAGCGGTAAAACTAAAGAAAACTAGGTTTACTTTTCATATAATTTTGTATATCTAATAGTTTATATAAATATTTAACACAAAATTTATATGAAATACATATTTATTTCTTTAAATTTTAGATTTCAAAACAGTAAAATAACACTTATGCCACACTTCCAGCATTTAAAATAAAAAAAAGGAAAACAATCGACACGTTGCCCTTTGGAAATATTTATTTTATTTATTTTTATTCACTTTAAATTACTCTTTTCTTGTTTATTTATTAAATTTATTAAAAAAATGATTGATTGTTTACATTTTTTTCAGTTGCCAGAGTGTCAAAATAGCATTATCGATAACTTTATGGCAACTGAAAAAAGTAGCCATACGTAATAACAATTTATTTGCCAATTGAGTTGCCTTTTGGCAACGCAACTAAATTTCGGTTCGGCAATCCATAATCGACCTATTAATTGCTGCAACTAAAATATAACTAGACTAAGGCCAATTATTATAACTTGCCTTTAGCTAAAGTTAAGATTTTGTTGCAGCGATAATTAGTTTTTCGTTATTAAAAGTAAGCTAAAAACCACTTTTAACTATCACATACTATAAGGACAAGTTATAGCAATGAGCATTATCCTCATTATTATAACGAAAAACTACTTATCGCTCCAACAAAATCCTAAATTTAGCTAAAGGCAAGTTATAATAATGGGCCTAAACGTTCATAAGTTTCATAATAGTCGACTTTGACTAGATTGTGATTAGATCATGACTGTAATATGACTCAACTTTAGAGCTGGCAAACTATCGATAGTCACTATTTTCGACAGTTAGTTGAACAAAAATTAATGGTATCGAATTCTTTTATGAATTCTTAAAATTAATTTTCTAATAATAGAAAAATTATACAACATTTAATTTGGTTACTTTGCTTTTTTATTAGAAAATCGATAGTACTATCGATTGCTTGTTAGCTCTACTCGACTACGATTTAGTAGAGTACTAGTAGCTAATAATGGTTGTTGTCTTTACTATGTTAAAATTATTATAATGCTATAAATAGACTTTGTTAAGACTATGCTAGAATTAAATTATCACCAACATTATGTCTAGACTAAGACAAGATTATAGGGAGACTATGACTAAGACTATAATATGATAATGATGCAAATAGCCAACTACACAATGACTACCACAACACTGTGACTATACCATAATTAGATTATATACATACATATGTATGTCTAAGCTAGGAGCAGGGTATGGTTAAAAATTACTAGACTATGATTAGGCTATGACAAAACTTTAATTTAAAATTTTTATAGCGAGCTTTTAAACCAAATTCTTTTTTTATATCACTGACATTGTTTATTATGGATTGAGTTAGTTTTTATGAACACTTCACTAATTGCAAATCTCATCAGTTATCATTTATCTTATCAGGAAATCTTTAGCCAAATTTTAGTTAAGCTTTAAATATATTAATGTTAAAAAAGTCTATATCTAAAGCGTTGCTCTATAAGTAAACTATAAGTATAAAGACTATAAGTAAACTATGATAGATTAGACTAGAATATGACGTGGCTATGACTGACAGGAATATGACTAGGCTATTATAATTATTATAATATTATTGCTAAACTATAAAAAGGTAACGATTACGGGAATAGTAGGCTATGAGTAGACAATACTAGACGATGATTGTGACCATATTATGAGTATAATATGAGGCATTCGAAGTAGGTCATAAAAACGCTATAATTCTGTGGCAATAAGGAAAAAGTGATTAATTCTAATTTTTATGTTTTGTAGGATATCAGTTTTAAACTTTAAAATTAATTAAGAAAATTAATTAAATTAATTACATAATTAAAAAATTAACTAAATAAAAAACCTATGTTCGCAGGTGTTGCAATTAATTAGTTGTCAAAGAAGTTTTATTATTTAAAAAAAAGGTTGTGTTTTCTTAAGCTTTTTTCCAAATACGAATAAAATTGAAACAAATACACAGAAAGTCATTTCGCTATGACTTCCTGAAGTAAGGTACAAAATAATTGAAACTTTTCACTTGGGTATTTTGGAATATGAAGATTAAATTTTGCTTATATCGACTTAAGCACTTTTTCCTTATTGCCACAGAATTGATGACTATAACTAATTTATGGCTATGAATACTTTATAACTTTGACTAAGCTAAGAAAGGACTGCAGCCATGCTATGACTAGGTTCAAAATGTGCTTTTCTAGGCTATATTTTGAATAACTAAATTCAAATTACACTCTCTTAATAATTTTTGAGTAGTATGAAGAGAATATTCAGATTTTACAAATATTGTATTTGAATCTTATATTAATCCTATAAATATATTACCAATTAATGATTTTCGTTTTTTTTATTTACCAATAAATTTACTAAGAAAAGACTATAACCTGACTATAACTAGGGCATACACTTAACTAAAACTAGGTTGTAACTGAACCATCTAGTCGGCTACGACTAGAACTTGACTATGTGTATGCTTTGAGTTGACTATAAAAATATTATGATCTTTGTATTAGTGGTCCACATGCATAATTTAATATTAATTAAAACTTGTTTTATCTTATCTTACATATAATAAAATAGAAACCCATATCCGTCTGTCTGTCTGCTTTCTTTACGTTCGCATCACGTAAAAACTACTAGATGGATTTTACCAAAATTTTGTGAGGAGATACCTGAGTATCCTGGTCCCAATATAGGATACATTTTTCCTCAAAAATATCTTAGAAAGTAAAAAAAGGCAGTGAAATTACGCAGTTGAACTAACCGGTTATGAATACTTTACTTTTTATAAAGTAAAAAATACATAAACTGATACGTAGCATATCTTAAGGCGAAACTAAAACCGGAGTTATTACCACATAGCACTAAATCGCCGGCGAAGTAAAATAATTATAAATTGGCTACTCTAGCTTTAAACTTATTCGCCTAAAGAACACCAGAAGTGCTTGCGAAGATTTACTATCGCACTAATCATACCCGCGGGGGTTACAAATGTCACTGCAGGAATATGGTAAATACTTTGGCGCTGTCCACTCGGGGATAATAGGGGCACCAGACGCTAGGGTTCCTAGAGCCTAAATCTGGAAGAAAAGGTCTGTTGTTTTAACACGGGTCCTCTTCGAGGCCTGAACAGTGCCCAAAGGACTGGTACCACGGGAATCGGTAGCCCCACAGAGAGCCTATCCTCTCTGTGACCGGTTATTGGTGAGGTCCCCTTCGGGGGTACACGTGGTGGTTGTGGTTTAAGATCGATTAAGTAGGTATGGTGCACGGTCGATCAAGTGTGCTGTTGCACTCCCAACAGACGGAGTTTGGAAAGTCTCCAAACCCCTAAGCAAGAGGTTATAATATGGATCTAGGCATGCCTTGGAAAGGCTTGCCATATTATATAAATTGCTACTAATTGTGACTGTATCACACACAAAAAGCGATTGGTGGCAATCGTAAAGTGTTGTTATACTACACAATGGGGGCGCTAGTCTACGCCTAAGTTTCACTCGGTGGTAAGACCACCGTGAGGTTAGGCCGAGTATGGCAGGTACTCACGTTAATCTTGTTCCACAAAATCGCACTAATCATCTGTCTTATCTACTACTATCCCTTTCTAAAGGAAGTAACACAGTTAATGTAGGCATTAATTGCCTGAGTGTTACTTCTGTTAAAAAAAAAAATAAAAACGAAAGGGTCTTTGTTGTGTTATATAAAACTAAAAAGAATCATAAAACATTTTGGAATAATTTTAATTAACTGATACAGGAAGATCATCATAGTATTAAGTATGAAGTGGTTTACTCTAATCTAGATTCAAGTCAAATTTTATAACTTTCATTTTCAACAGCCGGCTAGTCAATTGATTATACATACTTTGTATTGAAACTAAATTTAAAACTTATTTTACCCTTTAACCTAGAAAAAAGAACCAACTAACTTACTTATCAAGTATAAAACAATTTTCTTTCATCTTAGTTTATATGTGTGTGATTGTTTGGATTTTTTTTTTTTGAATTGTCAAATACTTGCAGCAAGTTTTTCGTTCTTGTTTTCTGTTTTTTTTTACAAAACTTTTTACTTTATTTAAACCCCCATCAATCAGAAATGGCATTTTGGCATGCAATAAAATGGTAATAAGCGCAAGTGCTGAAAAATATTTTTTTTTAGAATAAATAAAATATAATAAATAGAAAAAAAGCGTCAGTTGTAACTGTTAGATATGGCACCCTGAAAATTTAAATAAAATTGCATTTCAATAACTTTGCACTCATACATATGTATATTAAATGTGTGAGTATCTATCAATCTGCTCATTATAAATAATGCAGTAGAATTATTGTTTCCTTTTTTTTAGATAGAAAATTAAAAACTTTTGATTTTTGCTATTGATAGCAGATATAGTAGAAGATAAATTGAAATAAAAGTAGTTACTTCTATACTAATTTTCATTTTAAATTTAAACAGTTTTTAAAAAAAGCTCTTGTTTATTTTTATAACTTATATTTTTTGGAGGAATGAATAAAAATTTTGATTGGAAGGAGTTTTTTTTTGGCTAATATAACCTATTAAATGATTTTATGATTTCCCATTAATAATACGTTACGATTGCAACGTTAACGTAATACTTTTATGTTTTCTGGAATTAAATATTAAACTGAAGAGTCATTTGTGATACTTAAGATAAGATTTACAAATGGCCTGAAAATACGACAACCATGACAGGCTGGCTGAGGTTAGCATGCCGGTACCTTGCATTATGTTTTAAACGCATAGACGACAGCGACTACACCGCTACATGACTACAAATTCTGTGGGCTACAATAGTTGCAGTGTAGTCAGCTACTTAATTATATTGAAGACTACAGGTACATTAAAACTATGACATTCTTGTAGTAAAAAATATTTTACTCTTATAAAAACATATCAACATATAAATGAATTTGTAATTTTTAGCTTTGTGACATTTTCTTCTGATGAATAGCATAAAGTTGTAGCAAACAAAGAGCAATGGTGGTCATCTTGCCATGTAGCTTTTATAGCTTCAAAATACACATCTTCTGCAAATGTTTATACTTTTGTTTTGACAGTTCGCAGTCTGTCTTTTATGTGTTAAATGCATTAGACAAATTTAATGCATTATAAATTCCTTACTATGCAGTAAGAAATTAGAATTTAATATTTGCTTTTAATTTAAATTAAAATTTAACACATTTGAATATGTATGAACTTTATTATGTACCAAATATTATTTATTTATTAATAAATTTTGTAATTTGAATAGCTTAAGCAACATCATCGATTAGAAATTTTTCATATAAAACGTAGTTTGAAAAATAAAGAGTTTTCCAATAAGGGCCAGGCAATGTTAAAATAACAAAAAAAAAAAAAAATTAAATTGTTTGTGAGATACCATTCATCGATTGCGAGAGAAGTCAATTGGCCAAAAAAAAAAAACCGCTTAGAAATATGACCCTATTGTGATACCACGGGGTAACGGGGCCCTGTACTAAGTAGAGTTCATGTCGTAGCACCAGTCGAATTCCTTATCAGTGCCGTCAGACAGTCTCTAGAAAGTGATTTTATGACATTCATTACTTTTCGGATTACTGTAGGACAGTGACATAAGAAGCAATCCATACTATTCACATTATCCATATTCTAATAACTACGTCAAAACTTATTTTATAAAATTCTGCAGCTCAGTACATGTGATCCAAAAAGTAAGTGCCCGGTGAAAATAGTCAACATAATTAAGGTCTTCTTCTAGTCATTAAGAGTAGATAACTTTCGCGTTCAACCAATGCCACAATTATCATTGTCATGTCAAATGTTGTAGTCATCTTTTTTGGTTTTTCTTGTACTCACTTTCTCTTCAGCTTTGCGCTGAAGTCTCAAACTGAAAGAGAAAATTGGCATTGGAAAATTGCTTCCAAAAGATTGTTGGATTTCCCTTGGATTATATTATCAGCAGCCCTTGTGTTCCGCTGAATATTTTTTATATCTCGGGAACCAAAACATTCTGATATCCTGATCCTGATTTCGTCCTCAAAACAAAGTCTCCAATTTTATAATGGTGGTTTGATCGTCAGATTATATATTTACTGAAGGAGTTTGTGCGATTGCCTAGGTAAAGTTGACTTTAAGCTTGAAGGTCGTTTTTTAGAAAGTCTAATAGTCATAAGGTCTTTGTGAATAATTTAAATCGCCATTGAGAGAGACAGAGAACGAGCATTGGTATACTTACGGCTTCCACAGCTGTTAGAATCAGTTAGAAAATATCAAGCCTGGTAAGCTCATGTATTCTAGTGATCCGCTGAGTATTTTAGTACCCGGACTCAAAACATCAATGTATGCTTTGCTTCTTAAAAAAGGATCTTAAGGCTAAAATGGCGGTTTCAGATTACCCAGCAAAAAATACCGCTTGCCTGGAAGCAACTTTATAAGGGAGACAATATTTTGGAAGCACTTACTGTTGCGCATTATATATGTATGATTTTTGTTCGCGATGAGCCGCTTAGAAGCAATAGCTTTTGTGCCAGGAAATAAAAATCTTTACTAATAAAAATCATTGCCTTACTGCGTTGCATTTTCGAAAGCTTTAATACTTAAATAACACAGTGCAACACGGAAAAAAATAACCATATACGGGCACCACTACGTGATAAAAGACCAAAAAAAAGACCCCTGTCTCCCAGTTTTGCCCAAAGTCCTCCAGGTTTTTTTTATGGGCCCTCAAAGATGTGGGGCCTCGATATCATTTTTGCAAAAATGATCATTTACTCAAGCTCATATTTTGCAAACCGTTTGAAATTTTTATATACTCTCAGAGGCAAAGTTGTAGCTCTTGTCATAAAGAACAAAAATTGTTAACATATAAAATCAAAAAAACTTCATCTTCGCAAAAAACTTTAAAAAATTCATTTTTTTACCTTTTTTCCCCTGTTCAGGTCCATAGGTAGCAAAACGTTCAAAATTCAAGGAAAATACAAAAATGAACCTAAGATCTCAATAAACAACTTTGTAGAACATATGAACTTCCTAGGAATGATTCTTAACACCGTTTAAGTAGCGCTTAGGTAGCCGAAATGAATTTCAAAAATTTTCACTTTTGCGGCTACCTAAGCGCTACCTAAACGGTGTTAAGAATCATTCCTAGGAAGTTCATATGAGATCTTAGGTTCATTTTTGTAGTTGATTATTTCCTTGAATTTTGAACGGTTTGCTACCTATGGACCTGAACAGGGGGAAAAAGGTAAAAATAATTGAATTTTTTAAAGTTTTTTGCGATTTTGACCTTGAAGATGAAGTTTTTTTGATTTTATATGTTAACAATTTTTGTTCTTCATGACAAGAGCTACAACTTTGCCTCAGAGAGTACATCAAAATTTTAAACGGTTTGCAAAATATGAGCTTGAGTAAATGATCATTTTTTGCAAAAATGACATCGAGGCCCCACATCTTTGAGGGCCCATAAAAAAAAACCTGGGGGACTTTGGGCAAAACTGGGAGACAGAGGTCTTTTTTTTGGTCTTTTATGACGTAGTGGTGTCCGTATATGGTTATTTTGCCATGACTTAAAAAATTACACAGTGTGTAAGCAATGTATTGCTTCCGCCAGCTTTAATTGCTTTTAAACATCAAATTTTTTGCTGGGTATATGTTTCCGGATAGAATTATTACGGTAGCATATGTTAGTTTAAATTTAAGGTCATTAATCGAAGAACCTCATAGAAAAAGTCTAGTGAAGTTACATTGCACGATCATTGTGACCAATACTCCTCTGTGCGAGATGACTGTCAAATATTAAAAATTCCTTCCACTGTTTTGCTGGAATAATATGTCGTGAATATTGTTCAAATTGGCTAAACAAAAAATAAAAATTGATCAATAGCGCTTGCCGTTAACTCCTTCCAAACATTGTCTTCGAAATATTACAGACCAAAGATAGCGATGGTATAAAATCTACATTGCAAACTCACGTAGTTTGATATCCTTACATAAATTAAATTTTAAATTCTAAATAAGGCTATTGATAAAAAAAAAATGTGTTTTGTTGCTATAAATGAATTTTTGGACGTATAAAGTTAGAATTCTATCGGTGAAACAAGTAGGTTTTCGTTGTAATAACGAGGGTAAGGCTTGTTACTATAGAGCACGTGGTAGTCAAAGCTTATTTTTAGCTTACTTGTAATAACGAAAAACTACTTATTGCTGCGATAAAATCCTAAGTTTAGCTATTGGCAAGTTATAGAAATGGACCTTAATGTGATAATAATGTTTTACATTTAGAAGTTCTGAGATTTGATATCAGTGACCAAATAATATACAATATATTTTACAGACGCTGCTAAAACAACATGGCAGCCGTAGACTTGCCCTTATTGGAAAGCTCGTTGTTAAAAGTTTTAATTAATTGAATGTAGAGAAGTAAGGCCAGTATAGTATAGTGTAGTGTAGTGCATGATCTATTAGTTTAGTTAAGCTCAAACCACTAAAAATTCGAAAAATTCTTTTTTCCAAAGAAAACAAAAACAAAAAATTCCAATTATTCTCTTAGGAACCACAAGCAGAAAATGAGGAAAATAGCAATAAGAGAGAAGAAAATAATGAGCCGCCACATGATAAAGTGGCAACTGAAAATGAAAACGAAAATAAAGCACAGCCTGAAACAGAAGCAGGAGAAAAATATGATTTACCAACAGAACCTGAAGCAGAACCTAAGACAGAATCTACATCAGAATCTGTAACAAATGATGATAAATTAGAAACTAAAGATGAAAATGAAGCAAATTTCGAAGATGAGAAACAAGATAGTGATGGCTCCCCCACTCCTTCGCTGGCCATAGAGGGTTTCGTGCAAGGCGATGCCGAAGATAATACAGTTCAGTCACAAACAGCTGCTAATGTTCATAATGATGAAGTATAACTTTTTCAAAAAAATCATTTTTGTCCCGTTTTTTCTGTTTTTTTTCTCTCAGCATACAAATAATGATGCAGTTACAATTCTTAACATTTTAATTTCTTATGAGTTTTAATATTTACATTTATATTTTTTATTTTATGTTTAATTTAAATTCATAATAATAAAATGTTAATATAAGGGACTAGAAATAAAACAAAAATCAAACACTTAACAAATGTCAAATACTCGTTACACAAAATCTCAATTCTCACAGTCCCAGTGTTTTCTTTCCTTTTGAAATTTTGTTAAATTAATTTCCGTTTATTCTCTCAATTTGTGTTATTTTTTCGTAAAATTTCTTTACAACTTTTGGCACATTCTTCCGCATGTTTTTCTTTAATTTTTATTCCATGATTGATTTCAATTGGTTTTTATATGTAAAATTTTAATTTGAAATTTTTGTTGTTAAACGTTTTTCGTTTTGAGATCAAATTGATTAAAATTTAATTTAACATTATTCAAACACCAAATATTATCATTACCGACGTCACTAATTAAACACAAACTAAAAAGGAAACACGAATTCAAAGCATTATTGAATCTGGTGATATGGAACAGTTGGCACAAATTGTCTTAAATGGTGATGGTCAAAAGCTTTTGAGTGTTGAATCAATGGAGCCGGAAATACAAGCATTTTTAAAAAATGTTCCCAATTATATGGTAAGTAAATTGAAATTTATGTTAGTTAAAATTATTTTTATTTAATTTATTTATAATTTAGTGTGACGTCAAAAATATAAAGTTTTAGTCGGCACATTTTTTTCTCAATGAAAAACTTGCAATTCATTCTTGATTCTGGATGACAATACAAAATTTCATGAGCTTTTTCGAACTTATTCTTGAAAGTTCAATATTGATTATAAATCTAACTATATGTGGACAATTTTGGTTTAAATGTTCTTAAATGCTTTCATTACTTCTTAAATATAGGCCTAGAGATTATTATTTTTGCCATATTTTAAAAATAAATTTTCGAACATGATT
This sequence comes from Phasia obesa, assembly GCA_949628195.1. Taxonomy (NCBI): domain Eukaryota; kingdom Metazoa; phylum Arthropoda; class Insecta; order Diptera; family Tachinidae; genus Phasia; species Phasia obesa. The sequence continues at coordinate 113,606,368 of OX451219.1, read as the reverse complement.
AAATCCTAAAATATTATAGTTTTTGGCATTTAAAATATTTGTTTTGAAAAAAAACGGGTCTTAAAAACTTAAAATTCTAGTTATTAAGAAATTCGAAATTATGTTCGAAATTTCGAACATGAATCAAAAATTGATATTTTTGAGTTTACTTGTTAAAACGTTAATTAATAGTAAAAAATGTAGTAAAAACGCAATTGTAATTAAACAATTAGGGCAAGAAATTGTTTTTTTTTGCCACATATAAAAAATAAATTGGCGAACATGATTGAATTTTAAAATATTATAGTTCTTGATATATTAAATAATTGTTTCGGGAAAACGGGTCTTAAAAGCTCATATTGTACTTAAATTTAGAAATTCGAAATTAAATTTTTTTGCATTTACATGTTAGAGCGTTGAGGAAGAAAAATTTTGATTTAAGAATGCAATTGTAATTAAAGAACTTAAAAACACAAAAAGACTTAAAACAATTCTTTCAATGAAAAATCTTACAGATATAACAAAGACATCTAGTTAATTATGACTTTTTGCCAACTTTCAAAAATAAGTTGTCGAACATGATTAAGTTCTAAAATATTATAGTTTTTTGGCATTTAAAATAATTTTTTCGGGAAAACAGTTTTGGAAACCTCAAATTCTACTTCAATTTAGAAATTCAAAATTACGAACATGATTCAAAAATGAATATTTTCGGATTTACATGTAAAAGCGTTGAAGAAAAAAAAAATTAAGTTAAAAACGCGATTGTAATTGAAAAACTTGTATTGAAGTGTACAACTTAAAAAACACAAAAAAAAAACTTAAAATAATTCTTTAAAATTACATGAGTTCAATGAAAAATATAACCGACATAAAAAAGACACATTTACGAAATTATGGCTTTTTGCCAACTTTAAAAAATAAGTTTTCGAACATGATTAAATCTTAAAATTTAAAAGTTTTTGCAATTTAAAATTTCGGGAAAACGGGCTTTTAAAACTCATATTCTATTTAAATTTAGAAATTCGAAATTAAGTTCAAAATTTCGAACAGGATTCAAAAATTAGTATTTTTTATTTATGTGTAAGAACATCAATTTGAAGTAAAAAATTTTGATTTAAAATCGCAATTGTAATTAAAAAAATTGTATTAAAACGTACAACTTAAAAACAAAAAAAAAATTAAAACAATTGTTTAAAATTACATGAGTTCAATGAAAAATCTTACAAACATAAAAAAGAGACATCTATGAAGTTATGGGTTTTTGCCAACTTTCAAAAATAAGTTTTCGAATATGATTAAATCCTAAAATATTATAGTTTGTGGCAGTTAAAATCATGTTTACCCAATTTTAATACTAAATTGTTATTAACTAAAAAACGAATGTTAGTGGAAAACAACTAAACAAAAAGTAGCTTTTATTGCTTACCGAAAGTTATAAGGTGGTAAATATTAAAGTAAAAATAATAATAAAATAATAAACAATAGGGAAGCTTTAGGTAGTGGTAGACTTCGTTCTCACCAAATGACGATTGATAATTGAATCGTATTCTGATAATGGACGTAGCTGTCTAGAAAATGTATTCCATTCTGCTGATGTCTAAAATAAATTTTTTTTTAATTTTTCTTATAAATAATTTGTAATATAAATTATCGAACTGAATTTCATCTGTATGTAAAATAATTTTTTTTCATGAAAACGTTCCTTAAAAACGTTCCTCAAATTCTACTTCAATTTGGAAATTCGAAATTAAGTTCGAATTTTCAAACATGATTAAAAAATCAGTATTTTTGCAATTCCGTAGTAGAGCGTTAATTTGATGTAAAAAAATCCTGCTTACAAACATAATTTCCATATAATTAACATATACACAACATACGATACAATTAATATTGTAAAACCATTTTTATTATCTTTTTATTTTAATACAGAGTGATAGTGATGTTTTTTAAAACCTTTTTTATTTCCGATAACTTAGGATAAAATAAGACGTGTTCATGAAGCTGCCCGCAATGGTAGTCTACTGAATTTACAACAAGCTTTAGATCGCAGAAAGTTTGCCATTGCCAAAGATGAAATTTCTCCAAATGGTGCAACTCCTCTACATGTGGCTGTCTTATTTGGTAATAGTGGTAAGTTCATTTAAAATATATTGGTCAAAGTTGTATTTTCGTAATATAAATATATCTTTGTTAGACATTGTGCGTTATTTATCTGCCCGTTTTCCCGAAACTGCATCAATAACGGATAATGATGGTCGCACGGCGTTACATTATGCTGCAGTTATAAATGATAATGGTCATTTTTATAATGTGCTTTTGCAAATGGGTGCAAATTCTAAAGTGGTCGATAAGGTAAGTTTAAACTGTGATAAAAAATTGCTCTTAATGCTTAGCGGGTCAGAAAATAGAATTTATTGCAATCCTATAATTTATCATGAAATAATATATTTTTTTATTAAAAATAATTGAAAGCGAACTCAAAGCTGAAAAATAACACTAACATGATGTTCGTTCATTAATTTCATTTTATGTATAATGCAGACGAGGGATTAAGGTCACTCATAAACATGTATTTGCAACCATCAACAATCTGCCGGCGTTATGTTCATGTCATGTTCAAATTTATAGCTTAACGGCTTAACGCACCTATGCAGATGTGTTGGTTCAGCAAGTTTTCTAAACCAACCAATTAAAAAAAAATTTTGTATTTTGCCTAAAAATTCGTCAGTCGTCTTTTACAACTTGACACTTTTCAGAAACCTACTTTGTTTTAAACTCTTAGTATTGCTTAATTCAAATTTATAAGTAAATAACATTTAAGTGGAATATAAAAAAAATTCTTTCCCAATATTTTTTTTTAAAGATGGGTCACACACCCGAAGACTATTTAAACAAAGAGGAACTTAATCACACTTTAAGTTACCGTCAACTGCTAAAACGTTTTGGTGCCGAAGATTTGGAAGACAAGCTACTAAATGATCAAGGTAAGAGAATCAACGATCTTTCAAGAGCGTTTTTGTTCTTAAATATATTTTATTACTATAAAGTAAATTTTTGGTAATGCTAATTCTGTGGCAAAAGGAAAAACTGCTTAAGTCGACTTAAGCTATTAAGTTTTGTTATTGTGAATAACCTATTTATATTAATTATGAGAATGCAAAACGACATGTTTTTAATTTTTATAAAGTCCTGATGGAAAGAAATATCCTTAAAGACAGTGGGAATAAATTAATAAAAACCAGCAGATTTTTAAAGGAAACAAGTTGGAGTACTATATTCGTCCGTGCCGAATGTTATATACCCTTCACCACAGTGATTTTATTTATGTATAAAAATGTAGGTTTATATATAAATAGACGTAGTGATAGCGCACCAGAATTTTACATCGAAACAGTGCATTGGGGAGAGTACTGAGAGATATACACCCTATATATATATTTACGTATATTTATAAATGGACGTAGCGCACTATCAACTATTGGTCCTACACTGGAACCACCCTGTAATCTTTCTGTCATTACCTCGGGATGGGACTCATGTAGCTGCATACATTTCCCCCATACACACTCTACTCACTCGTCAGGGCCCAACGAAATTTTAAGAAAACAATTTTAAAAATCATTGATTATACTCTCAAGTTGAAAGTGAAGCTACCAATCAAAAACCCTAGTGCACTCTCTACAGTTTGTACTCGGTATCCTGCATCTATCTAGGTGAATTGGTTATAAAACAGATATCTCATCTATTTAAGAATCAAACGCATTTAAAAAAACATATTAGATATATGTATGTATATTTATATATGTATGTATATTCTTATGACCAAATTCATAAAAATTAAAGTGTACTTGAAGTATTTTTTTCATACAAAATTTGTCATAAAGTATGCTTAAAGTAAACGTTATTTTTTTATGTATAAGGGTATGTTACACTCATCATTTTCATATAAATATTTAATAATTAATTTAATTTTCTTTTTAATTATTTCGAAAATCGGTTGTAAAAAGTTATGCAAAAATTTATGTAAAAAATTTTTTTTGAAAATTTTTGTATAAAATATTTCGAAATTTTTTGTCATAAAGTATGCTTAAAGTAAACGTTATTTTTTTATGAATAAGGGTATGTTACACTCATCATTTTCATATAAATATTTAATAATTAATTTAATTTTCTTTTTAATTATTTCGAAAATCGGTTGTAAAAAGTTATGCAAAAATTTATGTAAAAAAATTTTTTTGAAAATTTTTGTATAAAATTTTTCGAAAATTTTTTTATAATTTTTTTTTCGAAAATTATAATGTTTTTGAACATGTTTTTTTTATATTTTTTTTTGATAATTGTTTAGAAATATTTTTTAACAATTTTTTTAAATTTTTTTTAAAAACTTTTTTGAAAACTTTTTTTTAAAAGTCTAATATCTGTTTAACAAAAAAAGCAAAAGAGAAACATTACAACCGAAAAAAAATAAAAACAACCTGAAAATTTAAAAAAAAATATAGGTAGGCGTGGTTTTTTGCCCGCTGCCTCCAATTGAGTGGTCTGATGTTGCTGAATTTTAATAGCGAAATTTTCAAATCTGGCAGATTGGGGTTAGATTTTCTGTATCTCTTCGTGTGTCTTGGCAAAATTGATTTCAACCCGAACACAAACGGACAGACTGACAGATGGACATCGCTAAATCAACTTCTCTATTTATAAGGATCCAGAATATATATACTTTATGAGATCGGCAATTAATATTGTAGAAATTACATAGAGAATGACTATCTTATATATACCCATTCCACCTGTGGTATAAAAATACAGAATACAAAATAAGCAGTTTTTCCTTGTAGCCACAGCTATAATGGATTTTTTTGTTTAGTATTTTTTGTTTTTTTAATATAAATCTTTGTATATGTATGTGTGTTTTTTATATGTACAAGTTTTTAAAATTTGCAGAAACTAAATTTTTTTTCGCCTAATTGTATGTGTGTGTTTTTCTTATAAATAACGATTATAATAAGTTATTATTATTTTTTTTGATTTTAAACAAATTGCTGCTATTGTTTGTTTGTTTGTCTGTTTATAATATATGTAAAATGTTTTACGTTGTTGCATTAAATATTTAATTCAATTTATTATTCTGTTTAATTAAGCCTTTTTTTGTTTTGCACGCAAGCTGAATACTTATCATTTCATTGTGTTTCATACACTCTGATCTGCTTTAAATTTTAAGCTAATAAAAAATATTATAGGCTCACGCACACATAAAAATGGACATTATACGAGTAAATAGTGACTGTGCTTTTTATTTAGGAATTTTTTTATTAGGTTATATAAATCCATTTATCGATTAATGATTTATTTAAAAATTTTATATTTTAAAAAGTAACACTTTAGGAAATTACAGCATTACATGCCCACCACGAATTTTTTATAAAGGGTAAGGTTTACCTCCTAGTCTCAAATTTATTATATATAAATTATAATTTTTTAAAAAATTCAGTAGAAATATGGAAATTTATAATCGAATAGGATTTCGAACAAATGTCGACCTCTGAACAATGGCAGATATCTGCTCTTTTGGCAATATTTTGAACCACATATTACAAAAATACTTGGGTAATCTCGTCTTGCCTTTAAAATTTTCTAGAGAACATAGTCCAACGGCATTAATTTAGAAAAACCTATCGGCTAAATGTCATTGCTGACTGACAACTGAGTTTTTTTTCGTCGACAGTATGGTTCGGAGTGCCTTCTTGATGAAATTAAAAATATTAGCCACAAAACAACAGACACCACCTAACTACACCATTTTGCAACGGCCATTAGGAGCATATGGTTTTGATCTATTGTCTGTGCTACAGTGAGTATCGAATTTATTGATTAAATTGTGGAGTTTAGAAGCCTGATTACGTGAAAAAGACAATGAATTTCATGAAGCGGTACAGTAAAAAGTTCACCTTTTTAAAAATAAATTTTCATAATTAAATGTTTAAAAAATAAATGTTCACTATACTCTGCGATCCATAAATACATTTCTAATAAACTGAATCTGTAATGGCCTATCTACAAACACATTTAATAGCCGTTTAATCCAAATGGCGAACCATTTAATTAACTACACTATTTTTAGTGTGTTTGCAAAATGTTTCCTTTAATATGTCGAATCTTTGACGTGTAGACCGGTTGGAACACCCTATTTTTAGTAAATATTTTTTATGGATTTGTTTTTAGCCTCACTGCATATTCGGCTCTTTTGTCCATTAAGGCAAAAATTAGCCTAATCACAAAAAAGAAAAGATTGTAATAAAAATTGATAAAAATTTTCTAAACTGAACAAAAATGATCAAAATAATTGGCCCAAGTCCAAAGCTTTGATATCTTCCACGCTTCTGTAACTGAAGTGAGAATATTTCCACACGAAAATGATTAAATTTATACAGTTATCCACATATTCATAATAAATAAAATCTATTTAAAATTTATAGAACAAAATTTTTTTATAAAAAAAATTTTCATACAAATTTGTTCTAAAATACATTTCAAATATGTTTTACTTATTACAAATATATTTTCAATATAATATTATATTTTTAATACAACAAACAAATTGATTTTTTTCATAATTGTCCGGCATAATGTTGATTACTAAATTAATACCTTTTGTTAAATCCTTCTTATTGTCCATTATTTCTTTCTTTATCTTAACTACCCTCGCATGTTTTTCAGGTTTTTGGTTTTAAATAAATAATTATGACTTTGTTTGTTCTTGTTGTATTAGGCCTTAGCCTTCTTGTTACTTTTTTATTAGGTGCCACCATTTGTCTTAATGACTGGTGGGAGGGGTGGAGGGAGGAGTTTTAAATTTTGTTTGAATACTATTTCACTATTCAGTCATTGTTTTGACGTCCACTTAAACGTTTGTATAAATTTGTCAAACGTATAAAAGCAAATAGAAGAAAGGGACAGCAAACAAGGAGACTCATTGCTTATTTGTTTTAGGGACATTTTTATATAAAGTCATATTATTACAGTGCTTTTAAATGAAATCGATATATTTTTTATATCTCCAATTTAATAATGGATAAATAGAATGGTATTAAATTATTAAAAAGTTTAAAACAAAAGTAAAAAAAAAAACAAAAATGGATAATCGTCAATTTGTAAATCATCTAATAATTAATGTTGATGATGTGTTTGGTAAGTAAATTTTAGAAAAAGATTCTTGTAACCTTGAACAAGAAAAAAAACAACAAAAATTCGTTTTCTGTCATTCTTCTCGAAAAAAACAACGATGGATTATTCGATTGACATGAATTTTATTTATCCGAAAGATAATCTTGTGGCATTACATTTTAAATATGATTTCTGGCATATGAACGACACGGCTGGCGTGGATGTAGTCCAATCTGGACGTCCAATTTTCGATGACTTTTTCCAACATTTGTGGCCGTATATCGGCAATAACACGGCGAATGTTGTCTTCCAAATGGTCAAGCGTTTGTGGCTTATCCGAATAGACCAATGGCTTTACCCCACAGAAAGTAGTCTAGCGGTGTTAAATCACAAGATCTTGGAGGCCAATTCACAGGTCCACAACGTGAAAATAGGCGGCCACCAAACGTGGCTCTATACCGATCACCATTGACTGTAACGTTCTGGCCACCATCGTTTTTGAAAAAGTACGGACCAATGATTCCACCAGCCCATAACATAAAGCGCACGAAACAGTCAGTTTTTCTGGATGTAACGGTGTTTCGACATACACTTGAGGATTACCTTTACTCCAAATGCGGCAGTTTTGTTTGTTGACGTAGCCATTCAACCAGAAGTGCGTTTCATCGCTAAACAAATTTCGCTTATGAAAATCGGGAACAACGGTAATCTCGTTTTGGGCACTATTTGCAAGCGTTGTTCAGGCGTGTGCCTGAAAAGTAATGCCAACTTAAAGTTCTATATCTCTATAAAAAATTTAGTTGTAAATATTCTTCATTAATTTTTTTACAATGACCCTATGAAAAATCGCCCAAAAACAAAAATGAAAAATTGCCCAATGAATAAGGCTGCATGCAAAATGACCCTATGAAAAATCGCCCAAAAGCATAAATGAAAAATAACCCAAGAAATCTTCATACAAAATTGGGTAATATTTCATATGAAAAGTAACCCAAAAAATTTTGGGTATTTTTTCGTTGTTTTTGGAAAATAATTCATTTTTTTATTTTTGGTCGATTTTTCACAATGAAAAATTGCCCAAATGTTTTAATGAAAGATCTCCCATTTTTGAGCGATTTTATATGATGAAGAAATTTCAACAAGAGTGTAAAAATAATAATGGTCTTAAAAACGATATATTTTTAATGGAAAATTATCACTAATGAGTAGTTATAAAGTTTACCTTAAACAGCAGATGTGTTAACATTCCAAATTTATCACGATATATAAACTGGAAAAATAAGCAATTTAGTTTCTGTCTTTGCTTATCAAAAGAAAAATGCTGAATTTACAGAAAATATATTAACATCACATTTAAAATTGCACGAGTGGCAGTATTTAAAAAGCTTCTGATTACACACTGTGTAATTTTTTAAGTCATCATAGGATTGATTCTTAACACCGTTTAGGTAGCGCTTAGGTAGCCGCAAAAGTGAAAAATTTCCCGAAAATTTTTTAATTTCATTTGTTTTTTCTTTACTTCAACATTGAGATACTAGGAAGTTCATATGTTCTAGAAAGTTGTTTATTGACATCTTAGATTCATTTTTTTTTTGTAGTTGAGTGTTTCCTTGAATTTTGAACGGTTTGCTACCTATGGACCTGAACAGGGGAAAAAAGGTAAAAAAAAAATTTTAAAGTTTTTTGCGATTTTGACCTTGAAGATGAAGTTTTTTGATTTTATATGTTCAAAATTTTTGTTCTGTATGACAAGAGCTACAACTTTGCCTCAGAGAGTATATCAAAATTCCAAACGGTTTGCAAAATATGAGCTTGAGTAAATGATCATTTTTTTTGCAAAAATGACTTCGAGGCCCCACATCTTTGAGGGCCCATAAAAAAAAACCTGGAGGACTTTGGGCAAAACTATGAGACAGAGGTCTTTTTTTTGGTCTTTTATCACGTAGTGGTGTCCGTATATGGTTATTTTTTCCGTGTTGCACTGTGTTATTTACGTAAATTGGCGAAAAAGTAGAATCAGTTTTGTTTCTTTTGTACTAGTAAGTATTTCTAGTTATAATCTTATAAATAAGTTACTTATATGAGTTGATGTATATGTACATATGTATAATTATGGTTATCAATGTGTTTATTGTAAAATATCTGAATTAGGCGCCGCAGGCAAAAACATTTTTATAAAATACAAAAAATCGCGCGATTTTTATAAAAAATTTTGACTTCGGCGCCTAATTCCAAAATTTGTCAATAAACAATAATTAATTTAATAATTTAAATAATTAATTTCAACTCATATTACCAAACTATTTGTAGCTTTATTATTTTTTTTATTCATATATATTTCCCTTCATATTTATTTTAATGATCGCATACAATAATTTATTTGGGTACATTGGCAACAATATATGTATTTAACTTAGTAGCAAAAAGCTTCCTAACAGACTGTGATCACAGATTACATACAACTTCTTCTCAAAGCTTGCTCGATGAATTAAATTAACGATTTAATTAATTTAAATCAGCGGTTTAATTTAGCAGCAACGGAACGTGACTACGGTTACGCAGCGATCCTTTAGCAGCACCAACACGAGCAGCAGATGTCGCTGCTTTCTTGGATTTTCATCAAAGCTTGCTCGATGAATTAAACTAAGCCCTTAAAAAGCCCTTAAAGCCCTTACTAAACATATTGACATTTTTATATTTATTTATATAATAAGAAAAGTATAAATAAATTTGGGCCATAATTAATTTATATTTGGGTATTTTTTCACAATTTTTGGGCCAAATTTCCATTTTTCTTTTTTGGGAATTTTTAATTTTTTTAGGGTGATTATTAATTTGGCAGTTTTTCATAGGGTCATTTTGCATGCACCTAATGAATAATCACCAAAAAAATAAAATTTTTCCAAAAAAAAGAATAATGGAAATTTTACACAAAGAATGTGAAAAAAATCCAAAGATAAATGAAAATTTATATTTGGATTTAGTTTTCTTATTCAATAAAAAAAATATAAAAATTGCAATAGTTTTAGTAAGGGCATTGATATTGGTTTAATTCATCGAGAAAGCTTTGAGCTTGCAACTTCTTTATGTAATCTCTGATCAAAATCCAAGAAAGCAGCGTCACCTGCTGCTCGTGGTGGTAATTGTGAAACAAGATTAACGTGAGTACCTGCCTAGTCGGCCTAACCTCACGGTGGTCGTACCACCGAGTGAAACTTAGGCGTAGACTAGCGCCCCCATTGTGTAGTATAACAACACTTTACGAATGCCACCAATCGCTTTTTGTGTGTGATACAGTCACAATGAGTAGCAATTTATGTAATATGGCTTGCCTTGGAAAGGCTTGCTTATAACCTCTTGCTTAGGAGTTTGGAGACTATCCAAACTCCGTCTGTTGAGAGTGCAACAGCACGCTTGATCGACCGTGCACCATACCTACATAAATCGATCTTAAACCACAACCACCACGTGTACCCCCGAAGGGGACCTCACCAATAACCGGTCACAGCGAGGATAGGCTCTCTGTGGGGCCACCGATTCCCGTGGTACCAGTCCTTTGGGCACTGGTCGGGCCTCGAAGAGGACCCGTGTTATAAAACAACAGACCTTTTCTTCCTGATTTAGGCTCTAGGAACCCTAGCGTCTGGTGCCCCTATTTTCCCCGAGTGAACCGCGTCAAATCATTTGCCATTACTGCAGTGACAATTGGAACCCCCAGGACTCGTGGTGGTAATAATGTATTTATTGTTAAATTTTAGAATTAGGTGCCGCAGGTAAAAAAATTGTAGATAATATAAAAATCGAGCGAATTAGACGCCGCCATTTTTTATATTTTATAAAATTTTTTTCCCTTTGGAGCCTAATTTTAAAATTTAACAATAAACACATTATTACAATAAATATATATTTCAACTCATATCAGTAACTTATTTATAGCAACTTAACTAGAAAGATTTACTATGATAAAAGAAACAAAACAGCTTCTACTTTTTCGCCAAAACAATTGACGTAAATAATCAGAAGCTTTTTGAAGACAGCCACTGGTACAACTTTAAATGTCAATATATTTTCTGTAAATTTATATTTTTTTGTTTGTTTGGAAAAGCAGTCAGAAACTAAATTGCTTATTTTTCCATTTTAAATCGTGATAAATTTTTAAATTTAACACTGCTGCGGTTTAAGGTAAACTTTATAACTACTTATTATTAGTGATCATTTTTTATTAAAAATATATCGCTTTTAAGACAAACCATTATTTTTTCACTCTTATTATTAAAAATGGGTGATCTTTCATGGGCAATAAATAATTTAAATTCGTCATGGCGAGATCGATAAGATTTTGCTCTGCTTTTTGGACAAAATTTAAATTGCCCGCTAAATCTTGAATTATAAAATGTCATCCATCAGATGTATTAGGTGCGTTATCGAGGTCCTTCGAAATTTCGAATCCTTTACTTAAAACCTTCATTCTCAAATTCTTGATTACTTTTTGAATTTTCACCGTTGGTTCCAGCACTGGTAAATTTTCTGACTGCAATGTAACTACGTTGAGTATTTTTGGACAAAAATAGGAAACGTGGCCCGATGTGAACCAAATTTTTCACAAAGGTGTTAGTCATCATCATTAAGAAAAAAAAAATTGAAAATGGGTTCTTTGTACCCACTAACACACCTCCTGTCTATAAAAATGAATTTAGAGTTTCTTAAATTGGTCCAACTAATTTCGGTAGATTATAGTCTTTATAAAAAATATTTCAACCACTTAAAGCATTAAACGGGCAACAGGACTGTCAAGGTGCTAAATATAACTCAGATAAATCACTTTTGACCCACAACTGCAAATTTTTATATCTTAGCTGCCTTGATTATGAACGTAACTTTTTCCGACTAAAGGCTTTATTAAGTGAAACACATAATTGGAGCCTTAAGCTTATTCATTTTGCAACGCTAAAGCTACCATTCCCCGTAGCATCAGTTCATTAGTTTAGTGATCGCCATCTGAAAATTCATTTCTTCTGGGTCTTCGTTTCTTCTATTCTTGACAAGTTTGACTTTATTTTTGTAACATTTAACAACAAATTTTTAATTTATCTGTATTGAATTAGCAGCAGCTACTAATTGCAACCGCTTCATATTTATGTCCACAATTTTTCATTTCTTAGTTGTTGAATCCTAATTTTAATTTTAAATATTCTATGTTGCTTTTGTCTGTTAATTAATTGTTTTTTTAACTAGGGGGTCAATAAATGTGTTGTTGTTGTTGTGTTATTGTTGGGGTATGATGTGACTTAAGAAGTTGAACTGTAAAGAAAAACAAAAACAAAAACAAATCAAATAAAATTGAATATTTATACAAAATGCCTAACCAACTGCCTTCTCTGCACTTCTATGCATTCATTTTTCCAACTGATCCATCCGATATAAATGTTAACGTTGACATCAGTACCCGATGATTTGCATAGTTCCCGAAGGCTTCTAACTGATGATGATATAGCACGTACTTTGGATCGTTGTTTTAGTGTCATACAACAGTCCAGTAAAATCTGGAGTGGTCAAACAGCATCGGCATTGGCCCAAAGAAAACCATTGGCGGTCAAGCATTCTGTACAACTACAGGTAACAAGTTATTTAAGCCGTTTCCTCAAGATCTCGGTATATGAGAAGATTAAGAAACGTCAAACCAGATTGGATCACAATCTCTTTGATGTCATTTGGCCGGCCTTAAGAAAAACTTCAAAGGAACGCAGCTTAGAGGAAGATATCAATTGCGGCATTGTAGCACCTGATTTTGATGTTTACGTGGTATTTCAAGAATTTTTAGTACCTTTGATCAAGGATATGCACTGCATGAGTCTAAGTGCTGATTTTAAACCTCATCCTCGTTTAGCATATTTTCCCATGGAAAATGGTGAGAGACTTAATACAGCCTACTTTGTATTCGATGATGAGTCCAACTTGATTGTACGCACAGTGGTGGAGTGCTCTAGGAATTTGGATAAATTTGAACTGCCTCTAAATCTCACCATTGGACAGGTTGAACAGGCCGAACGTTTAATGATGGGCAAAATATTTACTTCAGATTTTATAGCAGCCATAGATGAGGCTGAGTCTGGCAGTTACTACACTTTAACTGAAATACTCGAGAATAATTCTGAGATCTATGAAAGTCTAAGTGAATATGGTCTTTTAATACCTTTGCTTGATCTGAAAAACGACACCCAATTGGCAGAGTCTACAGCTCTAAATGGTAGCTTGTGGCCTTATGGTCGTGGAGTTTATATAAGCGCCTCAAACAATCTCGCCTTGTGGTTAAATTGTCAAGAGCATCTGCGCATTATAGGCACTTCTAGTGCCAAGGAGAGTGCCGATATTGGCACGTTGTATACACGTGTAGGAAGAGCCATTTCATTTTTAGAACAACAAATACACTTTAAAGAGAGCTATTTATTGGGCTACCTTCAGTCAAGACCCTCATATTTAGGTACAGGCCTCAAACTGACCACTATTCTACGTCTTCCCAATCTCATGAAAGAATTGGACAATCTAAGACATCTATGCTCAGTAAGAGGCCTACACTTGACCACCAACTTGAATTCTAAACTAAGTGTACGTTTGATTAACATGCAATCGATGGGAGCCGCTGAACACGTACTCTTCCAGGACTACTGTACAGCTGTTACAAATATCCTGTCACTGGAAAAGGATATGTCGCTGACGAACTCTAAGCACATTGCCTCAATGTTGCTTAAGATATTTCGTCGTAAGAAAACTAGTTTGGTGGATCGCGATTAAAAATAGCTTGCTTATTGCGATCGATTGCTCGCTCAAATAAAACAAATACCAGCTTCATAAACACCCCTCACACATATTCAAACACTACAACTTGTACATGCATATGTATGCATAAAATCTCGTCGTTAATTATAAATAATTAAATTCTTATACATAAAATTCAACATCATCTCAATTTTCTACCTGTATTATACAACAGTTTCATAGCAAAAATAAAAATTAAAATGTCCACTTGTACCCTGCTTATGCTGACTGTTTAGTACTGAACCTCGTAAGTTTATTTTGATTTATAATTGTAAATTTGTTTGTGCATTCATGAAAAATTCATTAAAATTTTAAGTTAAAACTTTAAAATTTTGAAGAATGTTTAACGTGACATTCAGTTACTATTTTTCAATATTTAATAATAATTCTGTAATTAATTAAATTTTTTTCCTGTCCTGTCTACAATTTTTTAGTTGCTGTTTTTAGTGCATGTTTTCTAATTTTTATGAATCGTTTAATATATTTTATTAAATTTATTGATTTTTTTTATTCGACCTTTTACTGCATAACCAATTTTTATTTTTATTCTTTTTGTTTTATTAAATACTATCTGTACCCCCCCACTTCGTCAGCGTCCTTGCAATATTTTGTTCGGTTTTGCGTTGAAAACAATCCACACCAAAGACCCTTAATTTTTAAGTGTTTTATTTATGGTTTATGTATTTACTTTATATAAAGGTTCTCATCCCTACTAAAATAAGTAAATACATAAACCATAACTGAAGCCGTAAGCGATATGCATAGTTTAAGCATATCGGTTAATGTTTTAGTTATGGTTTATGTATTTACTTATCCTTATTAAAATAACTGCGTACTTGTATTGCTTTTGCTCCACTTTCTCTTGGAAATAAAATATTTAAGCGGAGAAAAAGTATCCTATATTGGAGTCAGGATACTAAGGTAGCTCGTCACAAAATTTTGTTAAAATCCATTCAGTAGTTTTTACGTGATGCGAACACAAACACAAGGAGAGACAGATAGACAGACAGACAAGAAATGAGTTATTGTATGTATAGATTATTTATTATTTCGATATTTCGAACACCTTAGGTGTTCTTTATCAGAAAATCAACTTCTTCACTTCACTTTCAAAAATATTGCAATGCTTACTCTTATCAGCATGTAAAAATTGGTGGAGATTACCGCCCATTTAAAGTTAAGGATATATAAGAGATATCCGAATCCCTGCGCTAATATTCAGCAAAATTTTGGTTTTTCTTGACTGATGTATACATAGTTCCAAACGTCTCGGATAACGCTGCTGATTTACGGTGGGCCAATTTTGACTAATTTGATTAATAAAAATTTTTGTAAATAAAAATTATATGTATTTTTTCAGTTTTATACCATTTACCTCAATGGGTTTCACTAACTCACAAAAACTTTCACAGACGATCTAACAATGACTTGCTGGCTGATTTAGTAGTCGTGTTAAAATTGCAAAATTATATTTTATAGGTACTACGACCATTATTCGCTAAACTATCTAAACTATGTATATTAGTATGAGGTAACTGGCAATTTATTTTCAGCAAATCTTCGTCAAAAACATGTTGTCTTTGTACTGGATTTCAGTATATAAGGGGCTATTTGAGGTAGTAAAAGTTTAGGTAAACTTGGCTAACTTGAGTTCGATCATGTCTTTCATGTCAATGTAGTGTTTCGTAATTACCTCAGCGAAAGAAGGAGTAAAATAATGTTTAAGAAGGAATACAATAATGTTGAATTTCTTTCACATAGAAATTTAATATGAAATAACCCTAAATGGTTATTTAATTTTAAAATAATAGAATGACTGTCTTAAAAAAACGAAGAGCTAGAAATTTTTAAAAAAGTAGGGATAATAATATTCTTAATAGTGCCAAGGGAATTAGCAGTTGATACTGCATTAAGGACAACCAAAGTAAATACAGCTGTGCCAGATACCTTAACTATAGAAATCTCAACTTGACGATCCAACCTGGATAGCACATTATAATTATGCCCTACTAGAATTAAAGAAGTATATGTTCAAAACCTATTTCGCAATTCGCACTTCCGTCAAGTACTTTGAAATGTATTGATCCGCATTCACAAATCAAGCGTATCTTTTTAGTTGATCTTTGGCCAGACGCAATGGTTTTGTTTTCTGAATAAATCTAACATTACTGACTATTTGAAATTCTATTAGTCGAACTGTTTATTTTACATACATATGAAATTTGAAGTCAAGTTTAAGTTCGTTTTATTCTCTGTAAGAAAGAATAATTTAAATTTATTTTTAGAGAGAATAAAACGAACTTAAGCTTGACTTCAAATTGCATCTGTATGTAAAATAAATAGTTCGAGTAATAGAATTCAATCGCAATCATGTTTACCCAATAGAGTTTGGTGGATACTAGATTATTATTAACTAAAAACCGAATGTTGGGAGAAAACAAATAAACAAAAAGTAGATTTCAATCACAAATATAACAAAATAGAACAAAATTAGCTTGTGTGATATTTATTTCGTTACCCCTTACGTATGCATTAAGTGTTGGCAAAAAAAACCTTTTTACTTTCCAAGCCTCGATTTGGTGATTGGTTAAGTGCCAGTCTATCTAAGGGTTGCGGGTTCAATTTCCACCAAGCTTAGGTTAGGTTAGGTTAAACGGGCCGCCTGCAGAAAGGCGAGTTCACTCGGAGGCCAATAAGGCCCATTGTGATGCCCCAACGATCATCTACCCCCACCATTCCCTAGAGAACTCCAATACCGTTGGTTCGTGTAAACAAACCGGAGCTTTTCACAAAGCCTAATAGGCTGCTCAGTGTCGCACATCTGAGACAGTCCAGGTCCTGAAAGAATCTTTTGCCCAAAAATCTGAGCCTACGTTCTTGAAAAGCCGGGCAGTCGCAAACAACTTCTGCAGCACCCTCCACGAGAGATTCCTATACGCTCCGACATACGTCCAATCATACAGTGTCCCGTTATAACACCTACCAGAAGTGCTATCGAGCTTTTCTCGAGGGGCAGTAGTGCCTTTGTCCTTTTTTTGTCAATTAAGGGCCAACGAATTCTAGACAATCTGCAAGTGGTTAATGTAGACCATCTGCGAGGCGTTTCCTTTAGCGACCATTCTCCTAGTATGTTGGATATTTCGGCAAAGGGGATATTGATTTCTCCTTGGGAAACTGTCACATCCAGATACGAACCGTTCCTAGCACATCGATCGGCCATTTCGTTTCCACGAATGCCTTCATGCCCTGGGACCCACACTATCCTTATACGATGTCGTTCAAGTAGGGCTAAAGATTGTATGCATGCTAACACACATTTAGATTTCACTAATTTTGAATTAAGGGTCTTAACGGCGGCTAGACTATCCATGAAAATATCGATAGCCGACGCCTCCGTCGCAAGTTCCCCAATTTTCCTTGCCGCTACCAATATAGCATATATTTTAGCCTGGAACACTGTACAGGTATCGAGAAGCCTGAGTGAAATTGAAAGATCAAGATCTTCAGAGAAGATCCCCGATCCGGTCCCCGTGTCTACCCTGGAGCCATCCGTAAATATTGAAACCGCATTGTTCCGAATTACGGAGTTCTTCTTCCACTCTTCCCTGCTAGGAATTTTCACGACAAAAAATTTGCTCCCTCAAGATATTGCCACCCACCTGCCCTAGAATGGTGCCATTTCCAACACGACAATGCCTTAATTCGCCCGACTCCCTGAGTCTTAAGGCCGACTTGGCAGCGACGTGTTTGATATAGACATCTAGAGGGGTCAGATCCAACATTGTCCCCAAACTGGTCTGTGGAGTTGACCTCATCACACCAGTAATGGAGATACTCGCTAACCTTTGGACCTTATCCAGAAGAGAGAGGTGAACTTTAGTGTCCACCACTCTCCACCAGACGAGTGCTCCATAGGTGAGGATAGGCCTAATCACTGCCTTGAACATCCAGTGTACCATGTACGGTTTTAGGCCCCATCTCCTGCCAAAGGTCCTTCTGCATGCATAAAATGCACATAGGGCCTTCTTCATCCTGCTCTCAGCATTGCGTATCCACGAGAGCTTTGAGTTCAGAATTACACCGATATAAGCAAACAAAGCTTTGCAGGTAGTGTTGTCTTTAAAAAGAAAATAAAACATAACAACTTTTTAAACTGTTAGACCTTATCACGTTTCCAAACAATAATTATAGATTTTGAACATGAATTTGGTATCTGTCTACCTTATTTCATTGTCTGTAAGTTTTAAACTAAATGGTCTATACTTTCTAACCACTCTTTCTTAAAACTAATTATATAATTTTAACCTAAAACGCAGTACTTTATTTTTTTTAGCTTATGTTGGTCAGTTACATAGAATAGTTACTAGTTGTAGGGCAATGTAGAAATGCCTATAAAATTTTCCAATTTTTTTTTTTTGCTTTTAATTTTTTCTTATGAATTTAACATTTTAGGTCGAATTGAGAATCAAAGTATTCAAGAAAATCCTCTTTTGAAAACCGAACAAGGCAAATATTTAGCAGATAGTAAGTATTTTTGGAATATAAATTATTTTACAATCCAATAAACAAGTCATTCTCTTTTTTTTTGCAGACTTAGCTGACCCTCTTATAAAAGCTCTAACACAAGTTGCACAAAAGCGTCCAAATGACCCGCTACAATATCTGACAAATTACCTACAAAGTTTTGTGACATCACGCAGTACAAACGGTAGAACAATTACTCAAGCAGCTATACATTCGAGCAGTAGTGATACTAATTCCACCATTTTGGCCTCTACGAAACAACCAACGCCCACAGCTTCACAACTACAGCGACAAACTCCACGCATGAATGGTCATATTAACTACGACAATGCGGACCATATTGAAGCGGATTCAATGCAACAAATAGATCAAGTCGAAGATAATTATAATGATGATGATGATGGTAATGATTCGGATGCAGCAATGTCCAAGAGATTGGAAGAACGTGATGAACATGGTCAAAGTATGTTACATTTTGCCTGTGCCCGATCACATCGTAAAGGTGGTCTTATACATCTTATCGGAGACTCTAAGGCGGATATAACATATAGAGATGAATTGTATCGTACGGCCAGGGATGTGGCCTTACAAGCCAATCAATTGGCAAATGCCAAAGAAATTGATCGTTATGTTATGTCGCTGGCTATAGTGGGTAAGTTGGAAAGATAAGTATTTTTTGCCTTTAAATCAGAAATATTCACAAAAATTTTTAATTTTCAGGTGACATTAAACCCTTCGAAAACCTTGCACTTTCTGGCTATGACCATATCATTGATGTTTTAGACGAAAATGAAACTCCGATTATTGACGTGGTAGAAGCTAGGGGCCTACATGAGCTGGCCACATATTTGAGAACAATCAGACCTTTAGAGGTTGGTGCTCAGCATAAAGTTTAATTTTTTCCTGACTAATGAAAAGTAATTGTTGTGTTTTTAGGAATTGCGTGAAGAAATGCACCAAATGATACGCGATAATAATGTGGGCCGTGTCAGGGAAATTGCTGATGGGCCAAATGGTAGATGGTTAATTAAAGCGAAAAATTATTATGGTAAGTTAATGAACTTAGAATAAATATTTATTTATTTATAATTTTATACATATCCTTACACAGTACAACACATGATTTGCCAACTAAATTCTGTGAACTGTATGTGAAATTAGACCCAAAAAGAAGAATTTCTGCATCATTCGTTTTGTCTTCTTACCTGCGATTTGAAGTTAGTATCGATTTGAAGTTAGTACTATCGTATAGGGGAATTTATCAGGTTTTAGGCCCTGTTGTTTGACATAGCTCGACAACCACTAGCCCAATTTAGTTGAAATAAATTTTAAAAAATTAAGAATTACAATTCCCTTAATCTGTTCATATATTGTTTTCCTATACAAGTAACACTTTCGAAGTTAAAAATGAATGTATGAAGGGAAAAAATTATTTTTTGCCTAAAAATTTAAATTTTTTTTTTTTTTAAATACATAAAAAATCCAAAATGGAAAAAAGTTTCAAGTCTAGTTTTTTTTCGCAAAGTCACATAACCTATGAGCAAAATGAGACAAAGATCATAAAAATCGATGCACGCGTTTGTCATTTATTCACAATTAAGTAAATGTATGAATTTCAAAAATCAGTTATAGCCACCACCCATTCATACATTTACTTAATTGTGAATAAATGATAAACGCGTGCATCGATTTTTATGATCTTTGTCTCATTTTGCTCATAGGTTATGTGACTTTGCGAAAAAATAACTAGACTTGAAACTTTTTTCCATTTTGGATTTTTTATGTATTTTTAAAAAAAAAAATTTTAATTTTTAGGCAAAAAATAATTTTTTTCCTTCATACATTAATTTTTAACTTCGAAAGTGTTACTTGTATAGGAAAACAATATATGAACAGATTAAGGGAATTGTAATTCTTAATTTTTTAAAATTTATTTCAACTAAATTGGGCTAGTGGTTGTCGAGCTATGTCAAACAACAGGGCCTAAAACGTGATAACTTCCCCTAAACGATAGTACTAACTTCAAATCGATACTAACTTAAATCGCAGGTAAGAAGACAAAACGAATGATGCAGAACTTCTTCTTTTTGGGTCTAATTTCACATACAGTTCACAGAATTGAGTTGGCAATCAATTAACTGAAAAATGTTATACTGTGTTATCTAGATGGTCCAATAGGCAATAGGCTTTTTAAAAAAGTAGGACCCACAAGCAATCAAAAAACATGGTTGCGATACTTATAATCTAAAAGCACCACATTACTGTTGAATTATATGGTTGTAGTCAAACCATGTTGTAATTGAACATAATTTTTTTTTTCATATTTTATTTATTGTATCTTCAATATATTGAACTAACAATAATTATTAATATCTTAATTCTAAAATAAATATACTTAATAAGTCCAGCTAGTGCTAGACGAAAAATAATGTATGTTTCACTATTGTTGAAATCATTTGCGGTTCATCGCTCTAATGTACGGCCAAGGAAAGCAGTATCTCTTCTCTTTAGTCGAATGTAACCTGTACCATTAAAAATGTTATGCGCCAAAGAACTTAGATGAGTTTCACGCTTTTTCACATACGTTGTTTGCTATTTCTGATTTAACTGTTGGAACGTTTAAATCTTTGTGGATATTGCAGTTTTTGATATAACAGGGAGCAACTGTGATCATTCGTAGACTCTTATTTTGGCACCTTTGTATATTGTTAACATTGCTAGCTGAAGCAGTGCCCCATAATTGAATCCCATAACAGCAAATTGGTTCAAGGATCGACTTGTACAGCAAGTTTGCAATCTAAGCTGAGGGTAGAGTTTCTGCCAATAAGCCAGTTTAGTTGGACTGCTTTTAACTTCATTTGTGTTAACTTGGATTCTATGTGGCTGAAATAAAATTATGTTTTATTTTATGAATCTTTTTTAAGATTTTGGGGGAATCTTTTAAGAGATTTAGTATTTGCCGCTCATAAATAAAAATAGAGAATAAATGGGAGGAAAATTTGAATTAATAAATAATTCTTTCCTTTTAATTTAAGGGATAATGAGTACTCACCTTAAATTTTGTTCCGGGAAATGATTAGCGGTTTTTTTTTGTATTTTTTCTTCAAAACGTTATAAACGTAGCGTTTATTTAAATTTCACTTGATGAGTTGAAGGTTCAAAGAAAAAAAAAAAACAAAAACCGAAGTTTTGCAGTCCTGCTGAATGAAGTTCAGCAGAACTACCGTAACTTAACGAAAAAGTTTGACAATATATACAAAAGATTTAGTTATTTGGTTTATGCTATATTTGAAAGAATAAATTCATTTTTAATTTAATTTAAGTTACTTCAGTTCAATTTTAGTTTTGAAAATTATAAAAAATTTACTTGTAATAATTACAATTTATTACAAAAATTCAAATTCAAAATAAAATTCACTAAAAAAATTCAAAATATAATTTCATATGTGTATTAATTTATAGTCCAGGATTGGACAGTGGCTTTTCCAAGTAAGGCGACGATCAAGATGTATACCAAGGTATTTGAAGTCTGACAGCTTAGGTAGCATTTAGTTATTTATGCGAATAGGGGGGCATGAGTCCCTGCAGTGTGAAATTTCTATGAGTGCATTTTTGTTCATTCACCTTTCTTCTGCATTTATTCAACCATTTTTCCAAATTGATTATGAAGTCTTGTAAATGTTGTGATGCTACATAGTAATCAAAGATTGGTAGCGCGCTAGTCTATCAGTCTAGAGGTTGCGGGTTCGATTCCCGCCAAAGACTCTGGGTGTTTTATGCAGACAAGCAAAAAGCTACGCAGAGTTAGTGTTGTCTTAAAAAAAAAAATCTTCCACTCGGTAGGAAAGTACTCAAGACGTAAAATGGCTTTAAAAACGAAAAGAATAATTTTTTGCGCTATACGGGTCAATTCAAATAACATATTGTTACTGGTTTTATCAATACCAGGAGCTTTCTTGGAGTTTAAATCAGTTATTGTGGGCTAACATCGATAGCTCATCAGGCATGGCAGCTCAGCTCATACAATTAGAGTAAACAAGTTTTTTAAATGATCAATTCAAATTTCTTGCCCAGCCTCAAGATGTGCTTAAACTATGCATATCGGTTAGTACTTTAGTTATGGTTTATGTATATACCAAATAAAAGATCTCATTCTTATTAAAATAACTGCATACTTTTACTGGTTTTTCTCCACTTTCTCTTGGAAAAAAGATATCTTTGCGGAAAAAAAGTATTTTATATTGGAATAAGGATGCTAAGGGACCTCCTTAAAAAATTTTGTTAAAATCCATCCAGTAGTTTTTACGTGATGCGAACACAAAAAAGAAATAGACATACAGACAGACTGGAAATGAGTTACTATTTTATTATATGTATAGATAAGTAAAATAATTTTATTATATGTATTTACGAGTATAGATAAGTAAAAAATCATTTTTATTATTGTTGATATCCGTTCGAAATGAAAATTTAAAATATTTATTTTAATTTCCCTTCATTGTAGGTCGCACAGCTCTGCACATAGCAATCTTAAAAGAGTCTGAAGAAATTGTGGAACATTTTGTTAATCTCTGTCCAGAAGCCTTAAAAGTTGGTGATAATGTAAGTATAACTAAAAACGAAGAATAACTTATTTTTAGAACTAAGTTAGATTTAAAAATAATAAAATTTCTAAAATAGTTGATTAAATTTTATCAATTAATTTATTTATCAATTTCTATTTTAATAATTCTAGTTGGAACGCACTGCACTACACTATGCCATGGGTACAAATATCATTGAAAGTATAAGTCGTATTTTAATACAGAATGGTGCCAAGCGAACAAATAAAGATTTGAAGGGTCGTCAACCCAGTTATTATTTCATGAATAAGGCCGATATTTTACGTTTGCAGGAGGAAGAGGATGAAAGTCGTTAGAAGGCTGAAACTGAAAAAAATTTCAGTATAGTTACAACTGTTGCCTAATTTTAGCATAATGAATATATTCTAAATTTTTATCAAACTAAAAGCAATTAATAGTATTACTACGAGTATTTATTACAAAATGTAGAGTGTCAAATATTATTTAGATTTAAGTTCTAAAAAATTGTCACCCACCCAAGTGCACTTAGAGGTATTTTGATTAGGTTTAATATTAAGTGGTTGAAGGAAATAATTGATAAATTGTCTTTCTGAAATCAGTTGTTAAAATTTAAAAATAGTGTGTATTTAAAATAAAATTAATTAAAAATTTAAATAAAGAGTTTAAAAAGTATTAATAAAAATATCAAAAACCAAATTTATTTTATAAGATTAAAAAAAATTGATTTAAAGTTTAAATGGTAAGAAGTGAAAAATGTTTTTATAAATTTTATAAGCCATGATCTCAATTATTAGTTTCTGCCTGGTGACCGTGAGTGTTGAAATCTCTAAGGAAAGTTAAGATCAGATGGGTCAAACATTTAAGGAACATTTTAAGATTTTAGGTTTCTTAACGATCCTAAAAATTTTTCATATATTTTCCATTAAATTTAAATTGATATAAATATTAAGATAAAGCAATTATAGTTTTAAAAATTTTAGGTTTGAGTATGCAGCGATAAGCAAATTAAGACAAAAAGAAAGCTAAAAAGCAAATATTTTTTTTATTAAATTGTTATCTTAGAATAGGGTTGCCAAGTAGCTTTTAAAATCCGGGTGTGTAATTTCATATCCTTCTATTAAATAATAACGATCTCTTACTTCTTTTGCATAAGATCTTTAAAGCCTTACTAAATGTAAAGCTCAAATTGATAACTTGGCCATAGATTGATAAATTTCGAAATTTATGGCGTATTCTTTTCTGACGAAAATGTTCTATATATTTTACACTTATTAAATTTTCGTGTTCTTTTCTACCATAAACATCAGAGTGTGAATAAACATCATGTTCTTTTCTAAATATTTCGCATCAAAACCAGGTAAATATGCTACATTATTTACACTCAAATTTTATTGAGGGTGAGATATTGCCCTTTTTTGTAAATATTTTTATTTTTTTTATTGAAAGCAAGAATTTTTTTTGAATTAAAGAATTTTTGTGAATAAATATTTTATTTTATACATCACATAGGCATAAATGTTAAATTTAAAATCAGTTTGCTTTTGTGTTCTTTTGAAATCATAAAAAAGGTCATATTTTTCAAGGGCTGCGTGATCCATACCTATTAATAAGGCAAAATATTTTTTCAGAAAAGAAAACGCTATTAGTTCGAATTTTTAACACAATAAAACTTAGTAAAATGTTCTCTTAACACAATTAAAATACTATTTAATGGAGGGTTTAAAATTAATTTTTATACCCTTTATCACAAGTGGAAAGGGTATATATAAGTTTGTTATTCCGTGCATAATTTCTACAATATTCATTTCTGACCCCATAAAGTATGGATCCTTATAAATAGAGAAGTTTATTAAGTCCGTGCTCAGGTTGTAATGTGATTTGCCAAGGCAACAGACGAGGTACAGGAAATTTAAGCCCATCAATCTGCCAGACATAGTTTCAAAAACTCCATTGAAGGCTGCGGGCAATAAACCTCCTCGCCCACCTATATTTTGTTCTCGTTTTTTTTAATTTTTTTGGTTTTAATGGTTTTGGTAAACATAAAGATCTCGGGGTATCAAAAACCCACTACGGGGCGATTTTGTCTTTATTTTTAGGTTGGTAAGGGTTTTCCGCTCTGATTTGTATTAAAGGAGTTTATAGAAAGCAATACACATAAAGGTAGCCAATAGACCAACAAACAAGGTGCCCATTGGTAATCAGGAGCAGTCGATAGGCACTTTGGGGGGAGGGTGTATTTTAGAATTTTTTTGCTTTAGTCTTTTTACAAAAAGTTTTCAAAAATTAAAAAAAAATTTTTAATTAAAAAATACTTTTTTAGTTTTTACAAAAAATTATACATAATATATTTACTAAAAATTTTCAACCAAAAATATACAAAAAATTTTAACCAAAAATATTAAAAAAAAAATTCTTAAACAAATTTTAGAAAAAATTTTCCCAAAATATTTTACAAAATACTTTTAAAATAAATTTAGAAAAAATTTTACAAAAAATGGCCACAAAAAATATTTTCACAAAAATTTTTACTTACAAAAAATTTTCAAAACAAAAATATTATAAAAAAAAGATTCTAAATATTTTAATAAAAAATTTTTCAAAATAAAGTTAAAAAAAATTTACAAAATATATTTACAAAATTTCCATAAAATTTTTATAAAGATTTTCAATAAAATGCTTACAAAAGATTTTCAAAAAAATTATTTCACAATACATATTTTCAATAAAATTTTAAACAATATTTTAAATAAAATTTTTACAAAAAAATTTTCTATAATATTTTACTAAAAAATTTACTACAAAATTTTTTGAAAAATTTTTATTATAAAATTTTGACCTATTTTTGCAACCTTGCAACCAATTCTACCTTAAGATAAATCTACCTTGATTTTATTGTTTGTATATTATTTGCAGTTGGTAACTTTAAGTTATACAGTGGTTTGTGTCTTTACTTATGAAAGCAATATCATCAGCAAAACTAAATTGTTATAAAACAATTATTATAATTTTTGACCTTATTAATAATTTTACAATTAAGTTTTTACGCTCTAGGTCTTTTTATAAAAATAATTCAATTTAATTTTATTTTTATATTCGATATTTCGCTACAATGGTGTAGCGAAATATCGAATATAAAAATAAAATTAAATTGAATTATTTTTATAAAAAGACCTAGAGCGTAAAAACTTAATTGTAAAATTCTAAATTGTTATACATATTGATTTTATGCCAATTTTGTTAATATGCATTACCATTACCCCCGTCTACAATAGACATAAAAGATAAACACTAACATCATGTTATTTTTAGAAGCCGTCTTTATTAGCCATCAACAACAGTGTAACTTCATATAAAAAAAAAAAAAATTTTAAGACTGGTTTTTTTATATAAAGTTTAAATGTAGACTGACAACATGGTTGTTCTTAACATGGTTGTTACAACATTTGTTATAAAAGCTGTTATAGCATGACAATGTTGTTCTTATATTTTAGATTGACGGTTTTATTTTCAAACAGCGCCATCTATTGCTCACACGTACTTCTACTATCTGCAACATTCAAACCACTATTTTGGAAAACAGAAAATTATGTTCAAACAGAAAATGACATAAACAGTGTTTATTAAACACGTATTCGGCACCTATAAAACATGCACAAATTTATTTCGTTGCTCTGCCGGCGTCATGTTTGTATTTTGTTCAAATTGATGGCTAGTACAGACGGCCTCTTAATTTTAAAGTTAATATCGGTATAAATAATATTTTTTTTTTCGAATAATCAACTTAATAGTTTTATCACATTTTCTTTTACTTGCAACCAGGTACTTCTAATAATTTTTTTTAATTTTATTTATATAGCCGCCACCCCTAATAATAGGTTGTTGATTTAATTTTATATGTATATTGTAACCAGCAGTAGAGATTACTTTCAATGAATTTAGAGCTTGAGTAATAAAGCCATTACATCTGTCTGTAAGTGAAACAATTGCAGTTGAAATATTTTCTTCTTTTATTATTATTAAACTCATTCATTTCGTAGTCTCGTTTACTTAATTTTTTTTTATTATTTTCGAGATAAAACAGTCAATCAGTAGCGAGAGAAATATTAGCCGTGCTAAAATGTTCGCACCAAAAATAAACCATAAAAAAGCGTTAAACTCACTTCAAAATTATACTTGATTCTAGATAGATTAAATTGGTCGTGTGCTCTAGACGTGTGTTGTATTAAAAAAATTAAATATATTTAAAATATAAAAATTTGTGCATTAAAGGCTTAAAGTGCAAAATATATTTATAAATTATAAATTAACAAAATGACCACAATTATAGATAAAGGTACACAATTGAAGATGTTAAAAAAATATAATTAACAAATAAAATTTTTATAAAATTATTTAAATTAATGGGATTATTTGTTTAATAATTTTTTGTATAAATAAAACAAACCTTATGTTTTGTTAAAAACAAGTTATATATAAGCAAAACACGAAATATGGTTTTGTATTCAAAATGATCGAGTACACCGTGAAACAAAAATTTAACACATTTTTATACTTGGATTAAAAGAACTGCGAACTAAGTTTATCATTAAAGAATAGATTTATTATTATTAAAAACGTTTCACTAAGTTTATCATTTCGTGATTTCTTGTCTTTATAAGACTATACAAAATCCAGGAATGAAAGAATAGATTTTTTTTATTAAAAACGTTTCACAAGTCGCTGTGTAAAGCTAGGTTTTTTAATTATAAACAAGAATTTTTTTATATATCTAAAATGTGTTTGCGTTAAATTTTAGTGAATGAACAATTTTGAAATTGTTTAAAAAACACAATGTACAGTGGGGCAAAATTAAAATATTTTGAAAATACTTAACCAATTTTTAAACTATTCGTTGCTTTGCGACAAAATGTTATAATCGCATATGAAAGCAGTATTCGAGTTTATGTTTTAATGGGAAACATCCTACACCACTCAGAAACATCACTGTGGATTCTTTAAATAGAGCATATTGGACATGTTAAATTTAAAAAATTATTTTAAAATGATCGGAACCGTTTCTTTTCTAATTCTGGTAAAATTAATACTTAAACCTCTTTAAACCATAACCTTGGTCCAGTTTTTTTTTTCACAATTTCAGACACCTCAATTTTTCCCAATACTCCATATTTCCTTTTTGATAGAAGGCAATTTAATCTGAATTAAATTTATAGGCATTTTTTTTTTAATAAATAACGAAAGAAAATCCCTCTTTAAAAAAAGGGATGAACAAAAAGGGTTTAACCTGCTTAAAACACAATGAAAAAAGTTTTGGAAAAAGTCATATTCAATTTATGAAAAAAAAATCGGAACTATTCTTAAACGGACAAATATAAGGTAAGATCTCAGTAAAATATGGGAGATCTTAATAGAAATTAATTCTAGTCGATTAACCGATTTAATTTGTTCGAGTCATTTTTTAATCGATATTTGCAATTTTTCTTACTCGAACAAATAATCGACTTAAAATTCTATGATTAATCGAACAATGATTGATCGAATAGATACTCTAGTATGCATAAAGAAACAATGACAAGAGAATAATAAGGATTTGTCTATAGATTTACTTTTTTTGTTCAGCGTATTAAAGAGCTTATTTACGATTCACAAATGAAACTTTTATTCGGGAGAAAATGGTACTCTCAGCGCTAACCTTCCTGAAGAGTTGTTTTCTTTTCGATTATTTTCGATTGTTTTTTGAGTAAAATTTAAGTCCTATTTGTAATCATTTACGATTCTTTTAGAAGTCATTCTTCATTTGTCTCATTTGTGCCTCAAAATTCTTTTCAGATTTAATTTGTTTACTTTTTAAGACAATCTTTTAATTTGTTTGGCTGACATACATACATTTAAATTTATTCAGATTTTAGTTCACTGCTACAATTTAAATGATCTTAATCTAATGGTTTTTTATTAAACTTTTGTTTATAACATTCAAATATTAAACACTTGTTTCAAAATAGGTAAAAATAATTCCCGTTATAAACAGTAGAACAACAACCAGTTGGTCATCGTCCAGCTGTGCTAAATATTATTTAAAAAAAAAACAATCACATTTCAGTCACCTACATAATCTATTTGCAATTGCTGTAGATTTTGTTATTGTAAAAAAAGTAACTACATAGTATAAGTAGAATTAAGAATTAACCAAACTGGTAAATAATTTTAAACATCCAAACAACAGGAAGTGGGCAAAAAGCAAATTTACGGCATACGAACTGAGGACAATCCAAGATTCTCTAGTCACCGCTACATCGACCAAATAGCACTGTTTTTTTTATCGTTTTTTTTCGATTTAATTATTTTTCTTCACTAAAACTGAGTCCAAGGTCAAAGACATGCTATGATTACGAATTACTTAGGTCCTAAGTTGGATGGGATGTTTACTCAAAACCAAGTTTTTTTTAACCGGATGGCGACACATGTCATACCGACGTCAAACAATCTACTCATAATAGAAAACAATATGCGAATAAGTTATTTCTCAAAATGGGTAAGGTGAAGGACAAAGGAAAATTAGCAATCGGGAAAAAATTTACAAACAATGTTGTGCAAACAGTTGCCGAGATACGGCCCTAAACAGCTTGACAAACTGGTCGAATACTGTACACGACTGAAATTACATTCAAGCAGTAATAGCATAAAATTATCCATACATATAATAAAACTGTAACAGGACTATTTCTGTACATGATATATTTTTTGAAAATTTTATTGCTGATGCAGTTAGTAATCGAAATAGAATACAAAACATCAGTTTGTAGAATTTTATTCTGTCTGTCTGAGCTCTCATCACTTAAAAACTGTAATAAAATTTTGTGAGGTGGTACCTTAGTATCATAATTCAAATATAGGATAATTTCTTATCCGCTAAAATATCTCATTTCCAAGAGCAAATAGAGAAGAAGTAGTGGAAGCACACATTTTTACCGATTTAATAATACTGCAAACTAGGCAGTACCTTTTATTTTTGTCAGCAGGATATTTTAAACACTATTTACAGAACTTTATAAA
Source organism: Phasia obesa (assembly GCA_949628195.1). NCBI lineage: Eukaryota > Metazoa > Arthropoda > Insecta > Diptera > Tachinidae > Phasia > Phasia obesa. The sequence goes on along the minus strand of OX451219.1, from coordinate 113,576,252 downwards.
AATTTTAGAATTTCATATTATATAAAGAATATACATAAACAATATTTGAAGCACTATAAAAGTCTTTAAATTTAAAAGAAAAACCGAACAATATATCGTTAGGACACCTACGACGTGGCGGGCATAGCTAGTTCTTCCTATACAGACAATTTTTTTTTTTTGTTTTAAATCATGTAATATCACTATATTGTTAATTTTAAAAGTTTTACATCTTCAAAATATCCAATAAATATGTATGTACGTACGTAAAGCCGGTTAACTGACTTTTGAAAGATCAAAGCTGAAAGTCAGATATAAAAAACATTATTTTTAATACTGTTTTTTTTATATGAAGTTTGACTTTTGTTAAGACCTGTCCAAGGCGAATTCATACCAGGTGGAGTCGATAGCCCAGTTGATTGTTTTTTTCTCTCGTTTTTTTGCAAATGTCTTGTGAAAAAATACATTGTTTCATATCTGCTTGGACAGGTCCAAGGCGAATTCATACCAGGTGTGAGTAGTAGGACAACAACTACAACAAAACAACAACTTTGACATTAGATTAGCAGATATGAAACAATGTACTTTTCACAAGACATTAGCAAAAAACTATCAGCTATCGACTCCACCTGGTATGAATTCTCTTTGGACCTGTCTAAAAAAGACGGGGAGTAAGGCATCAATTTGTTTTAACATAAGTCAAACTTCATATAAAAAAGCAGTATTAAAAAATAAAAAAAAAACATTATTTTTAATACCGATTTTTTTATATGAAGTTTGCCTTTTGTTAAGTCATGTTGATGGAAAATGTAAACGGCGGGTAATGAAACCTGATTGTGCAGATCAGTAGTGATGATGAAATTAGTACAATTGGACTGGTTGTAGTATATTTCAAACCTGACTCATTTGTCACAACTCAGCACCCCCGGGGGTTCCAATTGTCACTGCAGGAATATGGCAAATGCTTTATCGCGGTTCACTCGGGGAAAATAGGGGCACCAGATGCTAGGGTTCCTAGAGCCTAAATCTGGAAGAAAAGGTCAGTTGTTTTAACACGGGTCCTCTTCGAGGCCCGACCAGTGCCCAAAGGACTGGTACCACGGGAATCGGTGGCCCCACAGAGAGCCTATCCTCTCTGTGACCGGTTATTGGTGAGGTCCCCTGCGGGGGTACACGTGGTGGTTGTGGTTTAAGATCGATTTATGTAGGTAAGGTGCAAGGTCGATCAAGTGTGCTGTTGCACTCTCAACAGACGGAGTTTGGATAGTCTCCAAACCCCTAAGCAAGAGGTTATAATGTGGATCTAGGCTTGCCTTGGAAAGGTTTGCCATATTATATAAATTGCTACTCATTGTGACTGTATCACACACAAAAAGCGATTGGTGGCAATCGTAAAGTGTTGTTATACTACACAATGGGGGCGCTAGTCTACGCCTAAGTTTCACTCGGTGGTAAGACCACCGTGAGGTTAGGCCGAGTTGGCAGATACTCACGTTAATCGTGTTCCACAATTGTCACAACTCAGTATTTCTGATTATTTTATTACATAAATGTCGCCCTTTCCAAAAATATTAATACTTAATTTAAGATTTTTTTTTTTACTAGAAGCGTTGAAGTAAGAAGATTTTTGCCATAAAGACAGAGTCCACCCTGTGTAATTTTGTGGAAAATGTTTAACAACATTTATTCAATCACTTGGAAAATTAGGACATTTAAAATGTGGTGTCTATATCGCGATTTGAAATAATTTTGAGTTTTTATTGCTTTTAAGTATACCACATTGTTAACAAAAGCCAGGGGATCAGCTTTTGTTTGAAAAAATCTACATCAAATAATGCCCATTTGCTTTATTTCACAGCTTTGATAAAATGTTGCCTGAAACATTTCATATATTTTTCTACAGTAAAAACATAGTACTAATTTTGCAATATTTTTTCATGACTTTTTCATGCAAATTTTGTATGTATTTATGTAGTTTGACAGGATTCTGCGTAAAAAACTGAAGAGAATACCAGGCTTAAAAAATAATATATCAAGAGGTCATTTCTTTTCTCTTTCCTCTCTCACCAACACTGTTATAAATTAAACAGGGATTGACTGATTAGCACAAAATTGTTCCAAAAAATTACATTTAAACAAATTTTTCAAAAATATTTTAGTAATATTTATAACAAAAATATATATGTATGTACATACGTATTAAGTACAATTTAAGTCCGATAAGTACAATTTAAGAAGCCGATTGGTACAATTTGAAATTTTTCCTTTTCTTTAAACGAAGAATTATCCTTTCATGGCCCAGTCCCTAAAATTCCAGTAAATACATATTCTAGAGTTATAAATTTGGGATTAACGGCAACAACATTTTGCTTATTTGTTGTACAGTGTAATTAATAGATTAAATGTTAACACAATCTTTTATTACTTAAAAATCAAAATTGATATCGATCAACACTATTTTTTTGTTTAGGTATGGCAATTGATATTTAGGATTTTCCCCAACTAATAAAAAGCAATAAAGTAAAATCAGTTTAAACTGCTTAAAAAAATATAAATTTGATTTAATAAACTTGATATAGCTATTGAAGTCAATAATGATGATAAGGCTCAATTAACAGTAAGGAAACATTTTTTTGTTATAATAAATTTATTGTCGGCAGCTCAGCCACTCGACAATAAATATTTAGGGTAATTTTTATAACTTATTAATAGCTAAGTGTAGGATGTTGTCGGCTAATTTTCAGCTTTTGTTTATTACATCTCGACGCTAAGCCATAATTGACTGCTTTGCTATGGAACAGATGATGTTTCCTTTAATTTTTAACGTGAGGTTTATTCTTTACCAGTTACCATGTTTTTTTGTCTAATTTATGTATTTTTTTTTGGCACCATCATTTTAGTTTTTTTTTGCTAAATATTTGCCTTTTGTACACACCACAAAGCTGTTTTCTTATTATTGTTTTCTAACACGTAACAAAGCTAGCGCCCAGCTTTTAACAAACCTAATGCCCAGACTACATTAGCAATCAACAATTCTTAACAAAAGTCAAACTTCATATAAAAAAACAGTATTAAAATAAGTGTTTTTTATATGAAGATTGACTTTAGTTAAGATATGTTGATGGGTAATGTAGACGGGGGTCAAAAAGAGCGCAAAGCTCTGTAATGAATAGTAAAGTTAACTAATTATTTTTAATAAAATCTAATAATTTTTCTAATAATTTTAAAATCATAATAGAGATAAAATCGCTATATAAAGCAGAACGTTTTCCAATTACTATCTCCCCGTCTAGATTAGCCATTAACATGTCTTAACAAAAGTCAGACTTCATATAAAAAAACAGTATTAAAAATGATTTTTTGAAGTTTGAGTTATGTTAAGGCAAATTGAATCATAATCTAGACGGAGGGTAAGCGTTTACGGCACGCTATGTAGGTATGTATGTATGTACATAAGCCCCCGTCTTCATTTGCTATCAACATGTCTTAACATAATTCTTGCAAAAAAAAAATCGACTTCAAAACAGATAGAAGGGCTCCAATTCTAAATTAAAATGTAAAAAGTAATCTGTAAGAATTAGATTTAAACACAATAAAATATGCGCCAAAATTAGAGGGGAAAAAATAAAGACTATGTGAATGTCAAGCCTCTCCCTATTACAGTTCAAAAGTTAAGCTATTTTCACCAGCATACCTGTTTTATGGGGACACTATTCAAGCCTCTGTGTATAACGGTTTCAAAGATAGGGTCACATAGATCAAATAACATCTCCTATTGGGACACCCTTTAATTTACAATTTTAAATTAAAGACCTGTTGTTATAAAGGACTTGGTCACAAAGATTCTTTGTAAATTTCAACTGTCTGTTTATACTTGTTATTATACCAGAGAAAGTAGTGGACATTCTGCCTAATTTTCAAGTGTTTGTTTTTTACAGTTCAAAAGATAGGGCCATATAGATCAATTTACATAATTTATGGGGACAACCTTTTAATTTCTAAATTCAAATTGTATATTTGCTATAGTGGAATACAGGTTCCTTGAAAATTTCAGCTGTCTGTCTATAACAGTTAAAAAGTTTAGCCACATACATAGAATTACATTAACAATTGGGACACCCTTTTATTTCCAAATTCAAATTTTATACTTTTTGTTATAGCTGACAAAAATTTTAAAATCGGTTCAGAAATGGCTGAGTTCTGCAGTTACATACATAAAAAAAGCAACATTCAGACGAATTGATAACCTCCTTCTTTTTTGAAGTCGGTTAAAAAATATAAAAAAAGTATTACAAATGATTGTTTTGAAGTTTGACTTATGTTAAGGCAAATTGATGCCTAATCTAGACGGAGGGTTAGCGTTTACGCCACGCTATGTAGGTATGTATGTATGTGCATAAGCCACCGTCTTCATTTGCTATCAACATGTCTTAACAAAAGTCAAACTTCATATAAAAAACTAGGAGGACTTTGGGCAAAACTGGGAGACAGGGGTCTTTTTTTGGTCTTTTATCACGTAGTGGTGTCCGTATATGCTTATTTTGGCATGACTTAAAAAATTACGCAGTGTGTAATCCAAGTCTTTTAATTTTTGCCGTTTTTTACCTAAGTAAATTTTAATTTCAATTATTTTTGCTAAGAAAGAAATATTTTCAATAAAAGTTTAAACTATTGGCCAGGTTGATAATACAAATCAGTGATAAAGTAGAATGACGCTGTTTAAAACAACCAAACATTATTTAGAATGATAAGTTCTTAAACTTAAAAAATAGAAACTGATTAAAAAGGGATGTCGAATTTTTTTTTTTTTTTTCTATATACTGATTGTGCACAGTGGGGCAGAATCAAAATATTTTGGAAATAACTCAGCCATTTGAAAAGGGCTGGGCCGATCGATACAAGATCTGGCATGAACATTGACAATAAATTACATTATTTGTGTTAAATATTATTCCTTCAGCTTGGAGAGAATAAAACGAACTTAAGCCTGACTTAAAAATGTCATCTGTATTTTAATAAATAGTTGGACCAATAAATTTCAAATATTTAATACTAAAAATCGTAGGGTACCGCACATACATGTTTAACCAACCATATTAGTATCAATTAAAAAAGAAAGTTGAGGCAAAACAAATTAATAAAAAGTTTGCTATTACTGCTAATCGAAGGTTGGCTGAAGCAACAACAAATATTAGGTTGTAAATATTAAAGAAAAATATCAAACAAGAGGGAAGGAAGCTTTAGGTGGTGGACTTTGTGCTCATCAACTGACGATATATGATTGAATACAATTTTTCTCGTATTCGTTTTTCAGACTTGGTTTGTTAAATAAATGATGTTTACAACTTAACATCACCCAAAGTAGATAGATGAGAAGAATGCTGAAGAAGGATATAGCGATCCAGAAACTGGATTACATTTAATAGAAATTATTAATAAAAAATATTCTTTAAATGTATAGAGAACAAAACGAACTTAAGCCTGAATTTTAATAAATCTGTGGAAATAAGGAAAAAGTGCTTAAGTCTGATTTTTAATAATATTTTTTATAAATAGGTTATCGATAAACTTTACATATGAAAGACAAACGTATGTTTTGGAAAAACATCCTATATCTACCAAAAGTACGCAGGCTTTGCACTTAATTAGTTGTGACAGAAGTTTTTATTATTTGGAAAAAATAGCTTGTAGATTCTTAAGCTTTTTTTCAAATGTGATTAGACTGAAGAGTACAGTGATTTTCAGAAATGCAAAAATTCTTTGTATCATATGTAATATTTTTATCAAAAAGCAACGTATCTTAACGTACAAATCCTATGCTCTTAATTTTCCGCGGTAAAGAACATTCCTACCGCAGAATCTATTAATCCTGGGCAGACGTACAAACTTTATTATCAATAGGAACTCACAGTTAAAACGGCATAATATCTCGATTTTGCCCTACTAATTCATGATACCGGTGAAAAACGAATTAATGATTTTTCTTTATCTTTTTATTATAAAGAAATCGGACAAATTGATATTTTATTTGTAATTAGCTATCCTCGGTGCACTTCGCTGCACCCAGGATCCACAAAAAATACAATAAACACTTGGAAGAAAAGTTTGGCCAACCTTTAACTCGAAAACTCACGCTATTCTTCCTACAAAACTTTCAGTTTGTATGCAAAGTACGACGCACACTGTTCCCATCTAAACTGTATTTTGCTAGACTATGAGTATTAACACGATAATAGTATTTATGCTTTGTAATGGGAGTTACCACTCTCACTATCCTGATTCAGATGTATTTGGCTAGGTTATGTACATTAGTATGAGGTGAACGATAATATTTCACATTATATAGGAGGTACCACGCCTATTGTCCCAATTCAGTCTGTGTTTTGTTAGACTATGCACATTTGTATGAGGGTTACTTGTGCAAAGTTTCAAGACTCTGCCTACTGCAGATCTCCTCTATAAGAGGTACCACGCCCACTATTCCAATCGATCCTGTGTTTCGCTAAACTTTGCACACTATAAGAGGTACCACGCATATATATATATATATATGAGGGTTACTTGTGCAAAATTTTAAGACACTAATTATTGCAGATGTCCAGGTAGACAATAATAATTGTTCACTTTGTATGGGAGGTACCACGCCCAATATTCCAATCCAGCCTGTGTTTCTTTAAAGTTTAAACTATGTATATTAATAAGGGAGTTAATGGTGCAATATTTCAAAGATCTACCTACTATAATTCTATAGCTACTTAAAAACTAGGCGTGGTCAATTTTTCTTTCCGTAAAAACTTAGTTGGGTTATGATGAAGATTACCAAAGAAAAATGACCAAAATCGGTGCAGCCGTTCTTAAGTGATGTGATTACCAACGAACGACATTTGATTTTATTTATATATGTGACCCGGTCTATGAAAAGGGAAAAGGTGGCTTATGACTCAAAAACAAAATTTCGAAATATAAGCTGTTAAGGATAAACAATGCAAAAATTTGCAACAATGCAACATTTTTGAGTCATAAGCCACCTTTTCATAGGCCGGGATAATATAGTTCAAATAAAAATTAAAAAATATATAAAATTTTTTAAGACAACTTAATGTCTTCTTTTATTAAAAAATCCTTATGTTTATTATTTGCAGGTCCGACCTTGGGAATGCGCCACATGCAGGTCCTCTTAATATTCCTCAATATTGTTGTAATCTATACAAGTCGTCTAAATATTGGTGTAGCGTTAGTGGCCATGACAAATGCCGCTACTACAAATGCCGATTTTCCGGTAGTTGCTCTTAATGTCACTTATTATCAAGGATGATAGAAGACAGGATTACGCTATGCGCCCGTTTGATTACGTTGTTCGGCAAATAATCACAACGTTGTTCGACTTGTAATCAACAAATACGTACAAATAAATCAAAGTCATAGGCAGAAATTGGCAACCCTGCAAATAAACTCTCATAATTTATATTAAAGACTCTGACATTTTATAGTTATACTCTCAATCTGAATTATTAGCCAATATGAAGACAGTTTCGTGACGTCATTAGGCCGACATGCGCAGAAAAATTTAATTTTATTTTCGGGATGGCGTAACCTTGTCTTCTATCATCCTTGATTTATAATTATTATTCAGCCGTTATAATTATTCTTATTTTTTTTCTTTTTAGGAGTACAATTGGAACGAAAAGGAAATGTCGTATATACTTTCGAGTTTTTATTGGGGTTATGTGATAACCCAATTTCCTGGCGGAATGTTAAGCAAGCATTTTGGTGCCAAAATTGTTATGAACGTTTCGACATTTCTATCGGCCGTTTTAAGTGCTGCCACACCCTGGTGTGTGAGTTGGGGCGGTTGGCAAGCATTTTGTGGAATACGTATATGCCAGGGTTTATTTCAGGGTGGCTTGTTTCCCTGCATACATGAACATTTGGCTAAGTGGTCGCCTATACAGGAGCGTAATCGTCTGGGTGCGTTAAGTCAAACGGGTATTGAATGTGGCACCGTTTTGGCTCTAGGTATGAGTGGCATTATAGCTGCAGGCCCTTTAGGTTGGCCTGGAATTTCATATGTTTCAGCTGGCATGTGTTTTGTTTGGTGCCTTCTTTGGACAATTTTTAGCTCGAACAATGCCACTGTATCGAAGTTTATTTCCGAGAAGGAAAAATACTACATAGAATCTTCATTGAAACATACGGAAGATTTTCATGAAAACAAAATACCCGTACCCTGGAAATCTATATGGTTTTCGGTGCCTTTTATGGCTTTAGTAATTGCACGCTGTGCAGAGGCTTATGGTCTAAATATGTTACAAGCGCAAATACCTTCCTATATGAATGGTATTCTGGGCATGCATATTAAAAGTAATGCGTTCTTCTCCGCCCTACCCTTCTTAGCCATGTGGATTATGTCGTATGTTTATGTTATAGTGGCAGATTTATTGTTGCATAAAAATATCCTTAGTCTTACGACCATACGCAAATTGATTAACACTTTAGCATTTTGGATTCCAGCTGCTGGTCTAATAGGTATTGGCTTTCTGGATATCAACAATAAAATCTGGGCCATTGTTTTAATGACCGTATTGGTGGGTGTTAACAGTGGTGCGACCATAGGCAGTACCTTGAATACCATTGACTTATCACCAAATCATGCAGGCATATTAATGGGTATTATTAATACGATAGCGAATTTTATGCCACTTATAGCTCCCTTAGTAGTGGGTGTAATTGTTTCAGACAACGTAAATTGTTTTATAAAAACTTAAACATTTGGATGTATTACTGAAATTATTTGTTGCTTTTTTTCAGAAAAATCGCACTCAATGGCAGCTTGTTTTTATTATCGCTGCTGTCATCTTCTTTTTTGGTAATTTAATTTATATTATTTGGGGTTCCGCAATAGTACAACCCTGGGATGCTGAAGATTATTTAGTACCCAAAGATGCTGGTGCCGCTATCAAAGATATACAAATTACAGCTAAAGTTGATACGAAGGATAAAGATGTGAATTGAATTCTAATAGATAAATAAGTTAATAGTTTTATTAATTTATTTAATTAAAGCAGCATTAATTAATTTTAAAATATAATAATTAGCATTTTAATTTCAAAGTCGAACTATTTATTAACGATAGATATCATTGGTGCGCTTCGCTACCCCTTTTTAATGAAATAAAATAAACACTTGGATGAAAAAGTATGGCGATGCTTAAGCACGAAAACGCACGTATTTCTCTTAAAATTTACTTGTGTTTTCGACTTGCAGCTAAAGGTACCCATACACGGCATGTTTTTTACATCTGACTTTTTAACTGTGTGAGTCAGATGTAATTCTGCATGTCTGTCAAAATTGTTATTTTACAGAAGACTTTTAACATTTGGTCACAAACGTACATGTACTATTACGTCTGACTTTTCACTATACGGACATTTAAGCCGTTCGGTTGCAAAATAACTTGTTGCCGCCATGAATTATTTTTGTGTGCGTTACAGAATTACTGATGACTTATCCATTATTAATTTTTTTTTTACTCTAAATGTAAAGAAGTTAAGTTCGCATTAAATGATGATACATGATTTAAATAATTTTAGTCAAATAGACAAAATTAGTTAAAAGCATATTCAGATATTGCTCTTGAAAAATTTTACCTTTAGGCGACTAATGCTTCCGCCAATGCTTAACCGCCGTTGATTGTTTTCACACGGCAAAGGTTTTTGGCAACACTGAACCACTGTTGATGTCAGATGGTTTGTCAGATCAAAATAGAACACGTTCTAAACGAAATGTTGTCAGATGTCTTTTCACATGTATTTTACCGAAGCAATGTTTTAACAGCCCCAAACGACATGTTTGTGTTTTACAGTGGGAAATTTGACATGTCAGATGTATAAAACATGCCGTGTATGGGTACCTTAAGAGAACAACATGTACACATACATACATATTTGTTTGTTGGTGTTAGTAAGGACTTTATAGACGTATTACTCCTAAAGTACTGAACCGATTTATATAAAATTAAGATTGTGCACATCTGTGAAGAAAAAGCTTTAAAACCATATAAGTCTTTCCAAAATCGGTGCAGTATTACGGGCGTAAAAGGGATTACAAAAAACGGGTTTGCCTAATTATTATATAGATATACAATAAGCATTACTAACTAACCTAAATAAGCGCGTGAGGCGTAACGACGTCTAGCGTCTAGCTTAGAACAGAGCTAAATAACTGACTAACTTAAACAAGGGCGTAAGGCGTAAGGACGTCTAGCGCCTAGCTTTGAACAATCCTAAATAAGAGCGCAACGTTTTGTAAGAAACTGTAATGTTAACATATTTTGTTTAGTAAAATCTAATAAATTTGAGCGAAAAAAATAGAGATAAAATCGCTAGATAAATCAGAAAAAAGCAAAAATGACACCACTCTTTCACACAAAAACAGAAAAATATAACAGTTTGTTTGCACCCAACTTCACTACCTAACGCTCTGTCAAAATTGGATTTTCCAATTACCAAGCGTTGACGCCGCTATTTAGGTTGACTTCATACATTTTGTATTTACATTCGAATTTTTGACAAATATTTTATGCCTTACGCGCTTGTTTAGATTTAGCTGTAGACTTCGTTCTAAACAACTGACGATAAATAATTAGAATAGAATTTCTTGTCTTCTATTATTTGAGTTTGGTTGGTTAAAAAACACTAGTGCTGGCAAATTATTAAGTAATGGGTATCGAGTATTTAATTTTGAGTACTCAATACACAAAAGTAGTACATTGATATTTTTAGAGTAGAATTTTTACAAATAAACTGAATAGAATATTTAACGACAACGGCGATAAATTTCCGTTGCTAATATGTAAACGGAGGTATTGATTTCCTTTGACCCCCCAATTGAAAAGTAGCGAGTAATTTAAAGTAGTGGAATTTTGCAGCACTAATAAACACTACTAAAACTAGCGTTTAAGAAAATGCATTACAACTGTTAAGGCGGCCATACACGTCGTTCTCTTTTCTGTCGGTATTAGGCCAAAACCGTCATTCTTGCACGAGTAAAAAAATATTTGTTGTTTCTTGATTTTAACCGTCCGTTTTCAAATGTGTTTGTTCAAAACTGCTTTTGTGTGTGATTACGCAGTTAAAACAACGTCTTTTGTCAGTCTTATTGACAAATTTGTATTGTTTTGTTTTATTTGTGCAAACAAATAGCACTTGTGTTAACATTTATGTAGCACCTTTGTTTTTCTTGCTGCCACCATGAAGCCAGGGTATAAAATAAATACGATTTGAACTGAAATAACACTGCGTTTACATTTGACAATACTGTTAAGTCCCGTTCCATACTTGCAATTTTTGTTTCTGCAACATATGTATTTGTTGTTGGGAGAGGAAATAAAGATGGCTGCGGTAAAATGTTTCACGTACTTGCAACTCTGCGGCGACTCTCTATTTTTGTTGTTGTTTGCTCTTTTCGTCATGAGAATGACTGTATAAAAGTATACAGTCGTCAGAAACACAATTTATAAAGTATGGACACGAATGCATCTTCAAAAGAGAATATAAAAAAATGTTTCAGAAATAAAAATTGCAAGTGTGGAACGGGACTAAGACAATAGCAATACATACACACTTTTTCACTATTACATGCATACTTTTTCAATTTATACTAGGTAAAACTGATAACCTTTTATGTCAAAATTTGTTTACATTTTGAAATTAAAATTTTGAAATAAAAATTTATTTCACTCTAAGATTATGTTCTTTTATTTTTATTTTTCACTTTTCACTTTTTACTTTAAATATTATAACATATTTTGCAAAAACTAACAAAATTTTTGTGTTTTGTCTAACAAATTGTCTTCTTTTTTTTTATTTTCTTTTAAATTTTTCTTTGCGTTTTTGACAACTGTGGGTACTTTTACACAAACCAAATTACCTGAGGTTGTTTTTGTTGCCACAATGCGATTATCTAGTATTCAATTCGCCTTGGTCATAACTATTGTCTTGGCGCCTATACTACAATTATCACCATTGTTGACAACCAATACATATTCTTTTATTTCAAGCCTATTTGGTACTTAATTTTATTGGACAATTTATTTTTATATAAAAATCAGTCATACATAACAAAGAGAATCCATTAACATACATATAATCATAAACCGTAATAGAAGTCGAACTTCGAGTATTGCAATTTTGTACTAGTTTAAATCAAGTTACATGAAATTTTTGGGAGTAACAACGTTCCAGCAAAACGCACTATTTATCGTGTAGTGAATGATTTCGAAGAAAGAGGATCTGTAGGTGATAGGCCCAAGCATGGACCACAACGTACTGCAAGATCGGCTGAAAACATGCTTTGGGCTTAATTAACATGTGGTATCAACAAGAAGGTGCCACATCGCTTACTGCCAGGATTACAATGGAATTACTGCGAGTAGTATACCTTTCCGGCGGACACCCTGTAGTTAAAATTTAATTAAAATTCATATATTTAATATTTTCTTAACTATATTTGAAAAATTTCAATTATAGTTATGGAAAAGAAGGGATTTAAGCAGGCTTAAATTTAAAGGGTATTTACCATACCTTAATTACAAAAAAAAAAGAACCGTTATTCACAGCCTCTTAATAGTCTTGCATTGAAAAGACTTCTTAAAAGTCCTTTGAATGATAGGCTTTTAGAAGATCTTTTAGAACTCTTGTAGCAGAAGTGAGTGTAAAACACGTGCCTCTCAATGACAACGTGTTAAAAAAATACATACATATGTATGTATACGAGTATGAAAGAATAGTATAACAGCTAAACCTACACAAGCGCATAAGGAGTAAAATAACTGACATTTGCTATTGTTATGTCAACTGAAAATTGGAGTAGGTTAAGAGGTGCCGCAAATCCAAATGCCGCAGATGCAAGTTTATAGAAATTTTGCAAATTTCAATATATTTGGATCCACAAAAACTGTATTATAGACATAAAAGAGTCAGGTTAAGCCAAAGAAAAATCATAACAATATCAAATCTACCCCTATCTTACTACAAAAAAGAAAATTAAAAAAAAAATATTTTTCATGTTTTAATACCCCACTTACATATCGCACTTGATCAACAAGAGGGTATTAACTCAAAATTTTAAAATTTCCAGTAGAGGTACAAAACTGTTTGTAATTACATTATAAATATAATTTTAAAAAAATATACATATTAACACTGTTTTTCATTTAAATTTTTTGCAATTATTGCCAAATAAAAATTGACATAAAGGTACTCAAGACACTGTCACGAAAACGGTCTCATATGCGGGTTTAGATATGAAAGAGTTATCAGAATACGTTGAATTTTTTACAGTAGATGGATATTAATGTTGTTTAACAATTTAACAATTTTGAGTTAATACCCTCTTGTTGATCAAGTGCGATATGTATGTATTAAAAGACAAAAAATAAAGATTATAAAAAGACGATGGACTACAAATGTTTGTGTTTTGCGTTATTTTATTGCTAGTTTTAATGAAATTAAAATAATAAACATAAAAAACCATGAATAAATAAAACATATAACACTATAAGATTTAAAGACAAAAAATTATGTTCAAGGCTTCTGCGGCACCTCAATTAATTCAATAATTTCTCTCATAAGAAAATAATTTATAATCACTATTAGAACAGGTAATTAAACAAATTATTTTTTTTTTTACCCTATAATAACGTTCCAGCCTAATGTACATATAAAATGTATGAAGTAAACCTAATTATCGGCGTCAACGCTTGGTAATTGGAAAATCCAATTTTGACAGAGCGTTAGATAGTGAAGTTGGGTGCAAACAAACTGTTATTGTTTTTTAAGAGTGGTGACATTTTAGCTACTTTCTGATTTATCTAGAGATTTTGTTTCCATTTTGCGTTTAAATTTATTAGATTTTACTAAACCAATTATGTTAACTTTACTGTTTATTACAGAGTGTTGCGCTCTTTTTAGGTTTGTTCAAAGCTAGTCGTCGTTACGCCTTACGCGCTTGTTTAGGTTATATCTTCTTGAATACTGAAAAATGAGTTAAAAGACTTTTTCCTGCTAAGTAAGTATATACATACATATGTCATATGTATGTATGTTTTATCAACATCCATATGTATTTACATACATACATTTGTATGTAGTATCCCTGCAGGAAATGTCAATAGTGAATCTGTACTGACCTACTATTGACACAGTCACCAGTTCTAGTGTCATAACACCCCAGACAATGCTATTTACTATAGACATTTAACATGTGCATGTCATTGAAAATCCACTACTGAAATTGGTACTATTGACTAGGTAGTTTTTTTGGGACCATATATAGACATTGGAACTCGTGATTCACTAGTACATTTTAGTAATTCTAGTCCACACTTTTGGTACTTTTCTGAAATAGATTGGACAATGAAAATGCATATTTTCTTAACTTTTGTGGTTTTATTTAAAAATAAATAAATGACTAAAAAGTACTAATTCATAACAGTTTTCTAACATAAAATCTAAAAATTTAAGTTTTTGTATTTTAATATGAACAATTCAAGACTATGATTATAAAAAATTTAAGTTAAAAAAGTTAAAATTAATTATTACGAACAATTCAATAAGATTGTTAAGAGTATGATTATAAATAATTTCAGTTAAAAAAATGTTAAAAATTAATCTTTGTTTGAAGTGTCTTCATCCATTTGTTTTCCGTTTGATTTTGCTTTGTCTCGACCTATTTGTTTAAAAAGTTTTCTTTTTTGCCGCTGAAATGCTGCTCGAAGCGTTTTATCCAAAAATTTACTAAAAGTTGATATAACATCTAAATATTATGAAAAAAATAATTGTAAAAATATTACAAAACTTAAAACAAACAACAAACTGTTTACCTATTAAAACTTTAAACACATATGGATAATCACGCAATCTCTTTTTTTCTAATGCTAAAATAGCGTCCAGTTCATTTAATTTTTACTCACTCCTACTTGGGAAAAATAAGGTTTGTAGCAACTATTTTTTACTTAACAATTCTGTCTAGCAAAACTTTATACTCCGCCAGAATGTCCAGTAAGGTGTTATGCCGTTTTGATGATTTGAAAGAGAATTTATATTGATTTTTTGAATATTTAAAATAAACATATTTTTTTCAAATATAAAAATGTAGACGAATTGTTGACAATGTCGCCAATAAGTCACCATAATAGTTGACAAAAGTGATGACATTGGGGCATTTGCCCCCAGGTTTCCTTCAGGGATGTTAGGTATGTAAGTATGTATTACATTTGTATCCATACATATGTATGTATGTGCTATATGCGTTAAAACTGTTTAAATCAATAATATTTCATAAAAAAATATTGTTATGTATGGATATGTGTTAGTATTTGGCTTATCTTTTTAGATTTATGCTTGTCAATATTAAAAATTCAAGTGCCATAACAATTGTCAATACGTATTTGTACAGCTGTTTTAATTTTTTTTACTTTATTAAAATAATGCCCTAACATATACTTTCCTTTTCTTAATGCAACAAATAAATTAAGAATTGCCAATTTTCTGCTGTATGTATATCTTCAAGAGCTGTACTATAAACGGCCCGAGAAAATAATTTTTGTTAGGCACTTAACAAATTTTAAAACAACAGTTAATAATGTTATAATTTCAGGCAAAATTAAAAAAAAAAATTACTTGAGAAAATAACTCTAATAATAACAATTTAAACATTAATCCCCATATTTATAAACAATAGAATATATTTTAAATCTATTATAGAACAAGTTTTTAAATAAAAGTTGTGCTAAAATACATTTCGAATAAATTTTATTTTTTATAAATATAGGCGTTAAGGGGTTATTCATTTTTGATTAATAAAAGTTTTATTTAACAAATTTTCATATACAATTTTAGCCCTTAAATGACTAAACAAATGAAGAGTGTTCCAAAATATTGATTTGCATTGATTTTAGCTTCCGCTAACCAAAAAGAAAAACACCTGACAGCTGATAGTTGAAAACCTCGCGTTTTCATTGTTTAGCGACGTTTTAAAAAAATTGAAGGTTTGACAGTTTAAGTTTACATTTTTAGTACAAAATTTGATTAGAATAGTGACATGAATTTGTCAACTCTGTATTTCTGTTTCGAATATAGCTAGCAGAGAATTTGTGGCAAAAAGGTGTTTTATACAGCCATTATTTGCGCACAAATTTTTCTAAATTGAGCCCGCATGTGGTACCTTTACCTTATATCATAATCACAATTAATAAAAAAACATACTATAGTGAAAAATTAAAAAAATACGTAAAATTTACGATATACCCTTACGTAATTGAAACAAAAAGTACTCTCGAGCAGGGCTGCCTGATCAATTTAAGAAAAAATCGTAAAGTTCCCAATAAATATTTTCAGTTGGACAACTAAATAAGTATTTTCTTAACTATTTTTTGTTTGTATTTTTGTTAAAAAGCATGCAAAAAATCATAAGAAGTTATTTTTAAAGTTAAGTTAGTCATGCATACATATTTATACTGAAATCAAAACATTTTCTTATGCTTTAAACACCTAGATGACAGCGACTACTTGACTACAAATTCTCGCAGTGTAGTCAACATTATTATATTGAAGATGACAGCTACAACGTAAACTCTGACATTTTTGTAGAAATACATATTTTACTCCTATAAAATAACTTTTTCAATGAAATAATAAATATTTCTTCACAACCTTTGGCATGTAAATGAATTTATAATTTTTGATTTTTAATTTTGTAACATTTTATATACATATGTATGTATGTATGTATGTATGTATGTATGTATGTATGTATGTATGTATGTATGTATGTATGTATGTATGTATGTATGTATATATTTTGTTGAAAATATTAAATTGTGGCATAAAAAAATAGAAATTACCCTAATTTGACTACAGCCACAACGGTGGTCGTGTAAAGCTGCACGACCATCGTTCACCGACTTCAAATCGTTTTACTATAAATGTGTGTATTTTATTTTTAATAGTCTGTACAAGGTAGCCTGAAGTTGTCTATGTGTTTAATGCATTAAATAGTATTTGAAATTTTAAATGTATAAAATTGCTCTTGAGTTTGAAGGTTACCATAAATTCTATTGATAAAATGTTTGGGAGATATCAATAGTCTGAACACTAGAAGTTAAAAAGACTATAAATCATTAAATCTGGCAGCCGTACTCTCGAGCGGTTTGCGTTTTTATTAGGTCGTTGAGTTTTATTTCAATACTTACAGTTCTCGTCCCGTCGCACAGTGGGGCATAATCAAAATATTTCGGAAATAATTCCATTAAGCCATTTGTAAAGGGGTTGGTATGTAAGCTTAAGTTTTGACGGTAGGAACCATTAACTTGCCAAGGGTGACGCTATCTATTCTCAGAAATGGGTACCTCGCTTCTCATTTAAGACCATATATAATTTTTAAAATTATTTTTAAAAAATTATATAAGGTCTTAAAGGTCTAGTTAATACCTACAAAGTGATATATTAATCTATAAATTATGCTTTAAAATGAGCGAATTATAAGCAATTTAAAATTAAAACTATTGATTTTTCGATACCCTGGTCCAGATTTATTAAAATAAGGAGTAACAATTTTTTGGAAAATTTTTTTCTTAGTTAGCGAGCAAAATTTAAAATATTTTGGCCTAATTTCAGAATTAAATCTTTATATCTAGACGATTTCCTATTTAAAAATTCTACTGTTAACATAACAGTAGCATAACATAACATAAATGAGTAACATAAACTAATAGAAGTGTGATAAATATAGGAATACTCATATTCACAAGCACATAGTTTTGCAAGTAAGAAAGAGATTGATCTGAATCTTTTTTGTTTGATAGCAGACTACCTCATTTCCATTTATATATACAAGACAAACATAATATTAGGGAAAAATTTTAAAGTTCGTTGCTGTTATCTGTTATCAAAGGCGTACTCTAATCCTTTCCTTTCGTTGCGGATAGGCAGATAAAAGCATATGATATTTGTTGAATTTTTTACTTTAACACGTCTAGTTTCAGAAGTTACCTTTCACATCTCGGAGGAAGCCGAAACTTTTTTTGTATTCATAGCCGTTGTAATATTTTTTTTTTTTTGCCCAGTTTTAATGGATGTGTGGATTAGTTGACCATCGTAGAGCAGGGATAATTTTTTCTCCCTTTTTAAAATTATATATCACTCATTTGGAAAAGTGTGTAATTTGGTCAAACTTCCATTAGTCTGACAGTAGGCTTAAATATATAGGAGTATGCTTGAAACTGGGAAAGATATCATGCTGTTCCTAGATGCCCTAGCTTACGAAAGCAGCTCTTACGAAAATCGAATTTTTTTTCCACTATGGCCCCTCTGTGCGTTGTCAGCGTCCTGGCAATATTTTGTTCAATTGTGCTTTGAACGTAATTCATACCAAATGTTAAGACTCCTATTATTATAATGCTACAGATATGGTTGATGTATTTACTCAGGACGTTGCAAGATAGGCTTTATGTTAAAATATAAAATTCTAAAATTATTGTAGAGTTCTCTAAATAAAATCTAAAATTAAATAAAAGGTGCTGCCAAGTTTTCAGTACCCACAAATCGGTAAAAAACGGGTTTCTGTGGAGTAGTTAAGATAAGCGGGCATTGAATATTGTGTAAAGAGACTTTCTTTGGGGGATTTTATTAAGACGCTGGAGTGTGCTAACAAACAGCCGTTATTTTCAAAGTTAACCAGCCCAATTATGAATAACAATTCCCCGGGAAAATTTTCCCTTCTACCATTCCTGCTATTATAAAATAAAATTTCTCGGGAATTTTTTCCCTTTTCTCTACCGAGGGAAAGATGTATGTATTATGAATATATATTATAAAGGGGAAAATAAATGATTGTATTTGGGAGTTTTTTTCATCATATATTTGAAAGGGAGTTAGCGCGGAAATGTAAGTATTGAATTTATAAATATAAAAAGATGATTCAAAATTTGTTTTTGAGGCCAAAAAATACAAATAGACATCAGGTTCAACATTCGTTGATCGTAATGTAGAAACATCCAGGTATAGCTAGTGGATTTTTTCAAGGTTGAGAAGTCCTAACTTTTATAAAAAATTTTCTGTAAAATTTTTACAAAAAAACATTCAATAAAATTTTTACAAAAAATTTTCGATGAAATTTTCAAAAAACATTTCAATAAAATTTTACAAAAAATTTTCGATAAAATTAAAAAGAAAATTGGATAAAATATTTTTTTGAAGTTGACAGTTTCTGATTTTCTCACTCCTTTTTTTTGCTACTCCCAGGGAGATAAGAATAAGCGAGATTTTTCCCGGGAACAAAACATTGGGAAGGGAAAAATTTCCCCGGGAATATTCATAATTGGGATAACCGTGTCAGTAGTTAAGGCTGATCTATTAAGTTAAACATCCCGAATGCATGCAACCACTGCGGCGATTAAAACGTTTCCATATTCCAACCATTATATCACTGACTAATAAAAGTTAATTAACATCAACAATAATTTTGATTTTGATAATTCCTCTTTAAAATTCAGTTTAATCACTTTATTTCAAAGAACTGACAATAAACTCATACTGAATAGCAATCGATACATTTTAAAATCAACTCTTAACAAATCAAAATATATTAAATAATAATTGTAGTATTTTTTACTTTTTTCTTTGACTCTCTCCCTAAAAAAAATTATGAATTCAATAAATAACGAAATGATACAATAGAGTTATACAAATAATAAGTTTAGGGTTTTTTTGACAACCGCAAACTTACGATTATCGTAATTCAAATCAGCACGAATACGTCAAAACTTCATAAAAACAACTTACCACACCGCGCCGCAACTGTCAATATTTATTTCACTGATGTTGCGCAGACGTCATTTATTATATTGTAGTTGATACCTTGCATTTAGCACATACTATTAAGCCGACAATGATGGATGAATTGATGAATGATTATTGTACAATTGATTAAGTAAAAGTTCGAATGATGTGAATTTTGGAGTGTTGAAATTACTAAATACTCGTATTTATTTAAAGTAAATAACTAATGAAATTTTTACTTCCAGTTTGGTGTGACTGACTGTCTGTCAACATTTAACTTTTGATTTCAAACATCAAGTGTTTCGTCTGGTTTTTTTGTTTTTCTTTGTAAATCTAAGTCACTGATCAATTATTATTATTTATTACATTTGTTGTTGTTGTTTTTATATTTAGTTTTATTGCTTTTAAATAGTCATTTTAGTAAATTGAAAATATTTATAACTGGATTTATTTTAACATGTTTTTTTGTTTTGTTAAAAAATTATTTATATCTAAATTGAGGTGTAAAGAATTTAGTTAAATTATTTTAATCATTTAGTTATATAAATGGTTGTAATCAATAATAAATTTAATGTTGCATTTAATCATTTAGGAGTTATTAAAATTTAATTGATGTTGTTGACCGCAACAAATTTATTTATGATTATGATTTTAATTAATTTGTTTTTATAATCGCAGATATGGAACGTGTAGCCATAAGGTTTTTTAAGAAAAAAATAAAAATATTCTTTATATTATAATATTCTATATATAACAATGTACAGAAAATAGTACCTATTCAATATCATGATTGAGGTGATCATTATCTAAGAACATATTATGCTTTAAACAAATATACGATAGCGGCCACTCAATTACTTGACTCAAAATTCATTGGCTATAATTGACGCCGTGTAGTCAGATATAGATGACAGCTACATCGTTAACTCTGATATTCTTGTAAAAATACATATCACCCAACCTTTTGTTACGTATGTGACACACAACATTGCATAATAATATGAAAAAAATTTAATGTCATGAATAACTGTTTAATAGATGCAAAGTGATCATTTTTTTTAAGATAATAAAGTTTGGCTGACTTAGGTTTAATATTTTTACAGTAGTAACAAATATTGTTGCTGTTACGTATGTGACGTGAAATTACCCTGTCTCTAAAATGCTGTGCACTTATTCGAAAAATCTGTTAATAATTTGAAAGAGATTTAAATTAAACTTTATTATGATTTTTGTTACGTATGTGACGCTGAGTTGTGCATAAAAATAACTATAAATTAAAAGCTTATTAAAATAGGTAAGTATTTTGTTTGGAACTAGATGAAGTTCTAGTATAATGTACAACCTTACTCTTCTTAACCTTAAATTTGAATAACAGTGTAACAAATATGAATAGAAAACCTGTTAAAAACATCTGATTTCTTACTTACAAACCCAGTTAATCAACACCAATTTAAAAAAAAATGTATTTATGATTTATTTTTTCCTACCGAACTCATTAATATTGACAAACTGAGGTGTTTTACAAAACAAAAATATGACATTCACAATAATATAAAGGTATTTATAAAAGTATAAAACAGCGCCATCTGTTGTGCAACATTGCTTAAAATATACTGCATTCGAAAATGAAGGATGTCTTAAAATATGCAGTACTTTTAAATGGGTGGAAAAAATTGGCGTACTTTCACTGCGTTTTTTTTTTACGGTAAGGAGGTAAAAATGAATTTACGCACTACACGCATGGTCGTCACCATACGTGGGTGCTTGCCACAAGTGTGGAGTACCGACTAAAAAACCCCCTTGTCAGCTGTTGGGAATTAAATCCACCCCGGGACCGCTTGCGCATTACTTCGGGGTGGTTCCCTACTCGGCCTTAAACTGTCATCTAGTTCGCCTGCGAGGCGCCGCTCTTTTTCAGCAGGATATCGACGTTCGATTTCGACGTTCCTGCAACAGTTAATCTACTCTGCATTCGAGTCTCCGGTTACCCTTGTACCTGTGTTTATTCTCCTTTCTGTGGCGTCTAGATCTGCTTTCTTGGTACGCAAGATTGTTTCGCAATATTTTGCGACTGCTCGCCAATTATTTTCTTCTGCTATCATGCTATCGATAATTTTTTCGACCGTTAATAGTCCCGTGACGCTCACCAGTTCTTGCCGATTTTCTGACTAGCGGGAACACTTCATTTAACGTCTTCATTTTCTTAAAGGCAATACGGAGTGTTGCATTTATTCATTCTGTGAAGATATTTCCGGAAGTATCCATGACCTGACAACATTTGGGTCAAATAGTAATTAACATTTCCGTGTCGTCTATTTACCCACTTTTTTATATCTGGGATGAGCCTTGAAGTCCACCTGCCTCTTGTATCGGTGTTCCATCTAATAAGCCAACTCTCTAGAATCTCCTGTCTGATTAGCTCTTCTCTCCTGGGTTCTGTGTCGTTGGTTTGTTTTGCTAACCATATCCTCCTTCATCCTATTATGTAAAGGTCTATTGGGGTCATTCCCGCTATAACTAGAATAGCGCTTGCGGACACCGTACGGTACGCAGATGTTACCCGTAGTGCGGCTGTTCTTTGCACGGCTAGCAGTGCCTTCGCTCTTTTCTTCACCCTCATTTTTTCGCCCCATATCTCACTTTCATAAAGGAGAACACTGTTGCTCGCCTCCATCAGGTGCTTACGTTTGGTTGGCAGCGGTCCGCCTATGTTAGCCATCAATCGGCTCAGCTGTCCTGTGATCTTCGTGGGTACTTTCACAGCTTGTTCTCCATTTTCTCTTGGAAATAAGATATTTTTGCGGAAAAAAGCATACTATACATATATAAAAAATTTTGTTAAAATCCATTTAGTTTCTACGTAATGCGAACACAAAAAAAGTAAGACAGGAAATGAGTTACTATTTTATTATATGTATAAATTGTATCAAGAAAATGTATCAGTATACATACCACTGATGTGTCAATTGTACCAAATTTGGTACAGTTGTACCACAAACCCCCACAGTGCTCTGAGCTTGTGAATTCACAAACCAGAACACATACAAATTAAATTTATTCCATAGATGCCAAACTGATCTTGAGTGAAAAAATATAATCAACTACTTAAAAACCTAAATTCCCAAGGAATCCTGTATGAATTCTCTTGTTTTCATTCCCTCTTATTATCTATTAAGTTGTGGCTTATGTAATAAGTTCTTTTCTCATTAAAAGGTTTGCCTTTAGTATTATTTTAACTTAGAGGTGGCTTGGAATTAATTTTTAAATAAATTCTTAAAGCGTCAAATGTTCCAGCAATCACACGATAAACCATTTATGGCAAACTTTCAATGACAGCTAACTTTATTAATCAGTATTTTTTATTTTTGCACTGCAGTTAAGCTCAAAACACAGTGAGTTTAAAAACTTAACAATTTATAATGTAAAATTATTTAATGTCACATTTATATTCCCGTCTTGTAACACTAGTGAACCAGGCATTCAATTTAGTTCCGCCAATCAAAAAACAAAATCAGCAAAACCGCTTTTTGTCAATACGGCAACATTTTGTATGCAAAACACACAACTATTTTTATGTCAGCAAGTACGAGTCATACTGGCCGTTTATATTCCAATAAACATAGTTTTATTACCATGAAAATTTAACGTCATGAACTTGATTTTTGTTCGCACAAGTTGTAATCACACATTTGGATTAAAGTTTAATGATACACAAATTTGTTTTGTTAGAATATTAAAATGAACGTTGACAATAATTTGCATGTTTTTTATTAAGTTTCATTGACTTGATTAATTTTTTTGCATTAAAATTATTAAATCTCTGGTTGGGTAGGGGGTTTTTCATTAATTTTTTTTCAGGCACGAGATAGTTACGTTTTTTTAACTGATTTTTTTTAAGGGAAAATAATAATAAAAATATAATAATTTTCCACTAAATTGAGATTTGAACTAAATGAAATTCCGAAATCTTTGAATTTAATTGATTTATAGTTTTGTTGCATTCTTAACAACGCGGCAATGTTGTATATAAACAAGTATAAGTGCTACTATATTCGGCCGTGCCCAAAATGTAGGTATAAATACATATAAATTTAAATGGACGTAGTGATAACGCAGTATCAACTATTGGTCCCACGCTGGAACCACCACCCCGGAACCTTTCTGTCATTACCTCGGGTTGGGGTTCATGTAGCTGCACACATTTACCACATCCATACTCTACCCTCGTCAGGGCCCAGCGAAGTTTCAAGAAAACAATTCTAAAAAGCATTGAATATACTCCCAACTTGAAAGAGATGCTGACACCACCACAATTTTTTTAGTTTGTAGTCGGTATCCTGATGTTGTCTGTGTGTTTAATGCATCTAGGTGAATTGGTTTTAAAACAGAGATCTCATCTATTTAAGAATCAAAAAAACATGTTACTCTATATAAATTCTTAATATGTATTAAAAATATGTTAGAATTTTTTTTAAATATATTGAAAATCGTTTGTAAAAATTATTGGCAACATTTATTGTAAAAATATATTTTTTTTAATTTTTTGTAAAAAAATATCTTTTTTGTTAAAATTTTTTGTAAAAATATTTTTTTGAAAATTTTTTGTAATTTTTTTTTTCGAAAAGTTTTTGAAAAATCTTATTCGAAAATTTTTCTGTAAAAATATTTTTTAAACATATATTTAAAACTTGTTTAAATTTTTTAAAACATTTTTTGGAAATTTTTTTTGAATAACTTTTTTTAATTTAGGACCTTCCTGCAATCTATATTGAGTTAAAATTTAAAATGGTCAGACTAAAGCAAAAAAAAAGCTTAAAAAAATTCCTCATATTGCCCCCATGTGCCTTTTAACTGCTCCTGGGTACCAGTGAGCACCATGTAGGTCCATTTGGCTACCTCTATTTGTATTTCTTTCTATAAAGACCTTTTAATACAAATCAAAGTAGAAAAACCCTACCAACCTAAAAACAAACAAAAATCGCCTCTCCCAGGGGGTTATAGATCTCCCGAGATCTGTATGCACCTCATGCGATCTACTGGTCGCGGTCTAATATTTATTTAACAAAAGAAAGCAAAATAGAATCATTACAACCGAAAAAAAAAATAAAAACAACCTGAAAAAATGTTAAAAAATATAGGTAGTCGTGGTTTTTTGCTCGCTGCCTCGAATTGAGTGGTCTGATGTTGCTGAATTTCAGTAGCGAAATTTTCGAAAGTATGCCTGGCAGATTGGTGTGCTTAAATTTTCTGTATCTTTTCGGTTGCCTTGGTAAAGTTGATTTCAACCCAAAAAGACAGACCGACATCGCTAAATCAACTTCTCTATTTATAAGAATCCAAAATATATATACTTTATGGGTTCGGAAATTAATATGGTAGAAATTACTCACGAAATAACAAACTTATATATATCCTTTCTACCTATGGTGAAAGGTATAAAAAGCAAGGTATGGGTAATAAAATTTTTCTTTTTGACCTTTAGCTTTATTCAAATGTTCGCCAAGAGTTTGCGTGATACCACAGAATCGTCGATTAGTTATGTTTTCAGTCCAACTAATATTTAAGAGCTAAAGGTGTTTTCTATTTCAACCCGACCTGATTGCAATTTAACCCAAGTCCATTTTTCCATTTGATTCTAATTGTGGAACAAGCCTGCCTACTCGGCCTAACCTCACGGTGGTCTTACCACCGAGTGAAACTTAGGCGTAGACTAGCGCCCCCATTGTGTAGTATAACAACACTTTACGATTGCTTTCAATCGCTTTTTGTGTGTGATACAGTCACAATGAGTAGCAATTTATATAATATGGCAAGCCTTTCCAAGGCAAGCCTAGATCCACATTATAACCTTTTGCTTAGGGGTTTGGAGACTATCCAAACTCCGTCTGTTGAGAGAGCAACAGCACACTTGATCGACTTTGCACCTTACCTACATAAATCGATCTTAAACCACAACCACCACGTGTACCCCGGGAAGGGGACCTCACCAATAACCGGTCACAGAGAGGATAGGCTCTCTGTGGGGCCACCGATTCCCGTGGTACCAGTCCTTTGGGCACTGGTCGGGCCTCGAAGGAGACCCGTATGTTTTAACACACAGACCTTTTCTTCCAGATTTAGTCTCTAGGAACCCTAGCGTCTGGTGCCCCTATTTTCCCCGAGTGAGCCGCGTCAAAGCATTTGTCATATTCCTGCAGTGACAATTGGAACCCCCGGGGGTCCATTTAATTCTAATAGAAAAAAAATGAAGCAACCAATCGATTGTAAAAAATTAATAAAGACTTTCCAAAAAATTTTTTTTTCTTGTGTGACATTTTTCAGCCATTGTGACATTTTTCAGCCACCTATTTTTCTTTAAACTCTCAGAATCTCTTATATGTTATTGTATAATTTTTTTTGGAAATACCCTCGTATTATGAAAGTCATTTAAAAATAAGTCTAAACATTTAAAAAAAAAAAATTGAAGTGTTAAAAGTAACTCTCGCTTAAGTTAACAAACATTTATAAAAAATTTTTGAAATATTTCGAAAATCTGGTTTTAATTTTTCCTTCTCAATAACATTATAATTACTATAATTAACATTTTAATTTAAATACTTTTCACTATGGTTTTCCTTGCTACTGACTTTTATTGTTGTAGTTTATTTAATCACGAACAGAATTATCAACAACAACAAAAAAGCATAGAAAAAATTAGTAACTAATCACCCGGCAGTTGTCGACGGTGAGTGACAAATAATTTATTAAATTGACATGTACTATGTTGGCTTACAATGACTAAAATATGTTCTCGTATTTGCCATAATTGAAACTTTGTGTTGAGAACATTCCATAAAGATTAGAAATATAATTATTTAATAAGAAGTTTACTTTCATTTGTGGGAATTTTATAGACGATTGCAGATTCTCAGAAAAAGAAAGTAAAAGCTAAGAAATCAACGTGATGTGTAAGTTAACGATCACAGGCGTTGGGTGTTACAATACAAAGTTTTATTTATTAGTTTTTTAAGAAACATAAATACTACAAATGATAAGTTTTGCCAGCAGCTAAAATTTATTATAAAAACCAATCATACTTTGACAGTATTTGGATTTGTCATTATAATTCTCTGACATAAAGGAATAACTGCTTAAGTCGACTTAAGCTGTTATGTTTTCTTACCCTGAATAACTTATTTATTTGAATGTGTTATTTTTAAGAATATAGAGCGACGTATTTTCTATTTTATAAAATCCCGACAGAAAGATATTACCTTATCTGCAGTGGGAATAAATTAATAAGAACCAGCTACAAAGTCTTAAAGTTTTCTACTTCCGAAATACAGAATAAAGCGTAAGCATTTTTCCCTACCTACTACACATGTCATATCATAGTAGTGCCCATAATAATACGCACTGTGTGCAAATTACAAGTTTCTACCTGTTGCGGAAGACACCCTTTAATTTTTCAATTTATGTTTTTCTAGTTGCTGCTATAGCGGACAAAGTAAATCCCTCTCAGCGTAATTTTTTAAGAGCTTACGGTTCAACAGGTAAAAGCATATATGTACGTTAAACTCACCTCTTAAATGTTTTTCAGTATTTTCAGTACGCCCTATATATAAATTTTAAGCGTCCCCTATTCATCTTCAAAAGATAAAGCCATACAAGTAAACCCATCCATTTCGAACTTGTTTAATACTTGTTGTTATAGCGAGCATATTAATGGTATGAACACAACTGGGACGAACGACGAACGACGTTGCTTAAATTCGTCAACTATAACACAATGAGTACGAACAAAATTTAAAGATGTGGTTAAACTTTGTCTGATCTCTGGTTTTCTCTGGACATTTTTATTTCTTATCAACATTCTTTTTTTTAATTTTTTCATAATTTATATCAAATTACATTATCAAAAAATTATCTAAATTTAAAACAAAATTATCCAAATAAAAATTTTTATTTGAATTATATGCTATAAATAAAGAAGAAAACAATTCTAAAAAAAAACTTTATTTGCTAAAAAATTTAAAAATTTGAATAGAAAAACGGGAACAATTTAATCGTCGATCGTTGGTATATGAAATAGAAATAAACATATCGCAGAATTCGTTATGCGCGACAAATTTCGTTGACGCACTGATTGTGTGCATTTACATAAACACAAATGTATTTTTTTTTTCGACGAATATTCGCCACGAAACATTCGAAATTAAGCCCACATCACCTATGATGGGGCCTCCTTTAATTATCAGGTACAGCTTTTAATTACTTTTTGTTACTGGTTCATAAGGTTCATCCTCTTATTGCCTTTAGTCACACTTTGTAAAAATTAAGAGCAAGGCTTCACCTGTGCTTAAGATACATTATAATCATGATTGCTTTATGAGAATATCTTTTATTTTTTATTAAATTTATTTCAACGAGACCAATCTGTGCATATCCTTTCGAAAAAAAGACCAAAGATTACCAACAAACTAATATCATTTCCTCATTTTTAAAACATTTGAAAAGATGTCTATGTGTGGCAGATAAAAAAAATATGCAATTGGAACAGACATGTTTGACAGTTCATGTTGGTTAATAATGGTTCCTACAGTTTATGCAAATCAGTTAACTTAAGTCCCCTTGAGACACCTATAAAAGAAATTTTAGGAGATCATAAGAATTCCAACAAATTCGCCTTTTATCGAAATTCCCGAAATAACGCCCTATTCCACCAATGTGTGCAGTTTTTCCTAGGCAGTCCCTCACAATACATGAACGTACTTTCCAATCATTTGCTGTAAAATCAGTTTCTACTATTTAAGTGCCCGGCTTGGCCATACTCCAATAACAATACGAAAGATCTATCAAAAATATCGCCGATGTTTATTACAGTGTAATGGAGTTTATTAGACCCAATTTTGGTTCACATACAAAAACGCTACCTTTCACGAACATCATAATTTGTTGATACGAACAACATGAGGTTTTACCACAGTGAAGTAACTTGGCAATCTGATGGTGTCACAATGCATTTTCAAATTATTGTTGATGTTTCAGTAGTAGCATTGGAAAAGCTAAAAACCAGCTAAGGAATCTGTCGCAAAATTGTGTTTATTCTCGATTGTGAGAAAACTTTTTCCCTTTAGTAACTGCCTAAAATGTCAATCAGTTCGTTTTTACTTTACCATACTAGAATAGGTAAAGTTTAGTAATCGTGAAAAAATCAATGTTGGGATTTCATCGGATTTTTAAACTTTTTGGGGTCTTCTGAATTCTTTTTGACTATCTTCGTGATTATGTCTGTGGGTTTATATGTCACTTTTTTGTGAAGGCTGTACAGGTCATACCGTTTGACATATTAAAATAAAATTCAGTATGTGCCTTTGGTACACTCGTATGTAAACAGCAGTATAGTTTTTTTTATGTATGGTAAAGTTGGGTGTATGTCACTCCAGATTTTTTCTGTTGTTATTATAAAAATCTATTTATCTAATAAGGGGTGATTCATTTCGAGGTTCCCTACTTTTTTAAAGCAAAAAACACAGAAAATTCAAATTTAATGAAGAATGTTTATTATCATTTGAAAGAACATTCTTTGGCATTTATTTTTTGAAGATTATGTCTATCAAATGTTGGCCGTTGCTACGTCGCAGATGGTCCATCCGTTGAGTCCAATTTTCGATGACTCGTTCGAGCATTTCGACTGTTAACTGGCGAATGACACGAGTGATGTTTTCCTCCAAGGCCTGAATCAAAGCGGGTTTTTTCCGCATAAATTTTAGACTTTATATATCCCCAAAGGAAAAAGTCTAACGGTGTGATATCACACGATCTTGGTGGCCAATCGACCGGCCCAAACATGAAATTATGTGCTCACTGAAAATTTCTCTCAATAAATCCATTGATTAATGCGATGTGTGGGAAGTGGCGCCGTTTTGCTGAAACGAAATGTCGCCGAGATCACGAGCTTATATTTAAGGCATCAAATAGTCGGTTATGATGGCACGATAACTCTCACCATTGACGGTTACGTTCCCACCGGCATCATTTTTAAAGAAATATGGTTCGATGATCCCACCGGCCCACAAACCATACCAAACCGTTGTTTTTTCTGGATGAAGTGGCAGCTCTTAAATCTCTTCAGGTTACTCTTCATCCCAAATGCGTCAATTTTGTTTGTTTACATACCTATTGAGCAAGAAATGGTCCTCATCGATAAACAAAATTTGCCTCGAAAACGTCGGATCTTCTTAGAACTTTTTAAGAGCGCATAAAGCGAAGCGACTTAGGCTTAAGTCTTGCTATTATGAAATGCCAAACAATACTAAACAAAAATAACATGACAGTATGACGCGACTCACACGTGATCTGTCAAAAAAAGACTATTTAAAAAAGTACATCGAAATGGATCACCCATTATAAAATCTATTTTATCTAGTTGATTCATTTATGTTTTTTAGATCGCAAAGAAATAGACAGTTGATTATTTAGATGTTGTCTGGATATACTGGAGCGTTCGTTCTATGTAAGAGTAGCAAGAGAATTAAATAATTTGCCGGCTTCTTTACGGTTGTTTGATTGCTTGTAAAAGATACTTTTTTGGGGTTTTAGTCCTGACTCTTAAATGATAAAAGGTCAATTTTTTATACTTTTAGAGCCCTGAGTTTGGATTTTTGTTGCTATTAAAATAATGGTATAAAAGACAGCTTATGGCCTTATGGCTAGGTTTTTTAATAAATAAATAAATAATTGAAAAAATCTAAATCGCGAATTTTAGCTCGAAATTTTTAATCAAACAAAGTGTTCATTCAAAAAACCATAATCTGTTTACCACAACCATATATTGCTACAGAAAATATAGTATAGCTGTCGTGAACTGTTATTATTGCCTGTATTTAAAAAAATGTGGAAAATAATATTTTATTTTAGAAAATTTTACATCACATATTTGAATTAAAACAAAAGGGTTGGTCTCATTAAAACAATACTTTTGACTCTATTGTAATAATTCTGTCATCAAAATTACTTTGTATACTTAACAATAATTACAAGTTCTCGAAATGTATAATGACAATTACAAAATAAAAACTTTTTAATTTAATTTGTGTCATGTTGTTAAGTTTTTTTTTTTTTTTAAACTCATTTACAATGTACGTATTTAATTAATTTAGATAACCCAAATTCTTAGCTAACTACTTTAAAGTTTATTTTTATTTTTATTTTTATTTTTATTATTATTTTTTTTTTTTTTTTTTGATGCACTCATAAAAATCTAATCACTTAAATGTTTTATTATCTTGCGATTACATACGTTCTATTCAAACACAATTATTTATTTCCCTATAAAATCATAAAATCATTAACGTTTAGTAATCAGCATAAAGTACGCACGTACACAGTGATTTTCCAGGCATTGATAAAAATCAGAGCCTACTGATCAGATGATTTATG